>JAVQJG010262377.1:0-18798 GCA_036024015.1 Craterocephalus amniculus
TAACAGACTCCGAGTAGAACATACCTCGCTTCATGAAACGGGCTTCACTTACTCCTCAACTTACCCTAAACTCAGAGTTAACATACCCCGCTTCTTGAAACGGAAAACTCTGAGTTTCCTCGGGGTTAACATACTCAGAGTTTCCACAAAACCCGCTTCTTGAAACGGGTCCCTGAAGTCAACAACCTTTTGTTTTGTTTGTGTTCAAGATGAGGTGATTGTTAACGCACAAGCTCACAAACTGACCAGTCATCCTTACTGGGCTTTTCGTCCATTATAGATACACCCCTTAGCTGCAGATGATGGGACACACAACCTCGAGTCTCAAACTGTGGTCTGTTTGTTGGCCGGTCATAAATCTAGGTGGTTGTTGAGTTATTCATCAGGAATTTATGGAGCTTCTCACATAACAGCAGCTGAATTGTGAATTAAAAGCGCTTGAGGAATCAAAGAAGAGGTCCAGATGACAGCGGCTGCTTCAACCCATTACGATATGCAGACTGTAATGGGTCCTGACATGTGTTCACATGCTTATGGACGTAAGCCTTCACAGTTCCCAGGACTTTCATGACGCGAGACTTTAGGCCACCTGTCTGTGGTCATCTGGTTCAGATGGTTGGGATTTTTTAGCTACGGAACACCACAGGAAGTCTTTTCTGACTCAGGCAGCTTTTGAAAAGATGCAAAGTCAAACGTAGCAGGCCGACTCCATCTGGACCTGCAGACCTGTTCCGGTTCAGTCTCTCTTCAGACAGGCTAGAGGTGGAGGCAGAGGAGGTCTCAGGATGTTGTGATGCGGAGGAAGATGAAGCCGCGGTGAGGTCCATGATTGAGCTGCAGGTTGACAGGGTGGAAGTGTGACAGGGACGCTATGGGCTTAATGTTGAAGTTTGCTCTGAATTGAACATATTTAGGCTTTTAGTTCTGTCCACAACACTTCTGCCAGCCTGACCCCTTTTAACTTGAAGCCGGTGATCTTTTTCATGTCTTCTGCAGCTGCTGGAGCAGTGAAGGAGCCGTTTTCAGTCCTGACCAATAAATATGTTTTTTTCCCCCCGACCATTTAAACCAAATCATAATGCGAATGCACCCTTTAGACCAGTGGTTCCCAAACTGTGGGTCGGGACCCTCATGTGGGTCGTGAGATCATTTCAGGGAGATCATTTCCATCATTTCAAAAATATAAAACCTGTATTTATCAAATGAATTTGAGATTTTTATCATGGTTTGGAAAAGTAAACCAGTAACCAAGAGATAAATCTAAATATAACACCTTAATTCTGTAACATATTAATGCATAAATCCACATTAATCGTCCTTGTTTATGAAGAAAGACAGTTTTCAAGCCGTATATTTAGAGGATTCTGCAGTATAAACCATCTGAATTAATAATTCTCTTCAAAGGGAGGGTCACAAACACTAATAAATTTCATTTTGGGTTTCTTGGCTCCAAAAGTTTGCGTTAGAATACTAGCTACAAGCCATACTGTAGTCACTGTGTAGAACCATGCCAAATAAATTCCTTAAATATTCTAAAGTCAGCTACTTGGCACACCGAGGAAATAAATCAAAGAAACATTGACCGCTGAGCCACATCTGGCCTTCACACTCTTCACGTGAAACCTGTGTGGCACTTTCTCAGCAGCAGTGCATGATGTAATCTGACCAGGGTGGGAAGTTTGGAGCAGCCAGCAGCCAAATGTTGATAAAAGTTGAGGCTTTTCAGTTTACATTTGCCACCTGGTGTTCTGTTAAGGTCCGTGTGTCAAAACTTCTCATGTAAAGAAAGCAGGTTTTTGTGGTGGAGCTTCACTGTCTGCTCAAAGTTGGGCATTAACAGCGTAGAAGAGAAAAGGTTTTATACTGAGGAGGACTGGGAGCTGAGGAAGAGAGACACAGGAGTGGTGAGGGGGAGGGTTGGGTTCAGGAGCATTTTAACAGCTTTACCATGCTGGAGTTTACTGTAAACATGCCAGTGGGCTGGATATTATGAGGAAGGCCCTGGTGACTTAAGACAGGCTGTTTACATGAAGAGACTTAAGACTGTCAACAGCTAAGTTTAGAGTGAAGGCTGTTGTCAATAAAAGACAGGAAGGAACAAGAAAACTTATTCACACTGTGCCGCTGAGCATTTTAAGTCCCATGTCAAATAATAATAGTTCACTTACTTCTCAGAATTATATCACACTTAATCATAGGGGGAGTTAATTTCATGTAATTATAGATGGACTTTTTTTTTTTTTTAGCCTCCGTCTTCATTTATAAAACACTACTTCTGTATTGTGAAAAAACAGACACTTATTTTTAACTTCAGATGTGTGTACCATACACCGAGCCACAGTTTTCTTCATCGGCCTTTTTACACAAAGGAAGCTGCTAATAAAGTGCAAACAAAATCGTGGCCTTTTGCAATATTTCAAAACATGAAACATGCTCAGCAGTTTGAGAAATAAGCTTTCAATAAAAAAAAAGAAAAATCCTAGAATAGATTGCTTAACTGTGTCAGAATGGAGAACTGGTTAGGAATTTATACATTTTAATTATTGATGCCTGTGGTTGTGTCGGAGGTAAATTATCTTTGCCACACGGCATGCAGCTTGAATGTGACTTCATTATCAAGTCTAACTATAGATTCTGTAATTCAAGGGCGATTTCTTGTGATTCCAGATATGCTTGTAATTACAAAGCATATCTGGAATATAACTTCCTCTTTACTGAGCTCCTCTAAAAAGTACACCCCTTCCTCTCTAAAGCTTTTTGTGAATGCCTTCAATTTCCACACTGTTTTTATGCTTCAGGTGTAAAACACAGGCCGGTTTTATGGGGACATGTTGGTTAGTAGTGCATCAGGTAAAGTTACATTTAATGCAGCGGACAGTTACATAATCAGGAAAGTAAGTATCTTGACAGTTAAGACACTGTTACCTAATCTATTGTTGATTAAAACCTATGTCAGACCTTTACGACATTAAGTTAATCATGGAGACATAGAAAAAGGAAAGCTGCATATCACGATTTAAATCCAATCAAATGAGCATGATGCAGTGTAGGGGACAGAGTAATATCTGTTTACAAGGGTGCTGTAACCCATAATATTCATAACACTGATAGATGAGAACATCATGAATCCAATTTTGCACATTTTCATGGGGCTACTTTTTTCTCTGCACAGTTACAGCAGCTGGTAGTAACTAAAGTTATTCCCTGTTGAAATGAATGCTGATGCCCTCTTATTGTTAGAACCACACTCATCAAAATAGATGATTTCAGCTTCGTTTGTTTACCACTGCACTATTTTTATTAACTTCTTCTTTTACATGTGACCCTGACATTTGTGGTTTCTTCACATAACGTGAAAGGTATAACAGTTTAACGTTCGCGTTATGGTTTTTATAGCCAGTACAAACCTCCACGTTCACTTTGCTTGCTCAGCATCTTATGAACTGAAAAATGAAAAAATTATATAGGATTATTGGTAATTGTGGTGATCTGAGCACATAAAGTGTTCATGACGCACGTCCCTAATCAAAAGAAATTGCATGCTTGTTGGGTAAATGTACCACTTCAGCAAAACAGTAAATATAATGTATGTATGGAGCTCAGCAAAACCTCTGTCCAAAAATACCTGTCGCCATGCCACTTAGCAGCACAGACACGGCTCAAGCTATAACTCAGAGAAGATATTGCTTTTGTCATTGTGTGCAATTCAAGAGATTGATGCTAAACTAGACAAATGCTGAGCTGGAAAGGTCCGTTTTTATCAGTACTGACCGTATAGACACATTTTCATCTTATCAAACAGACAGGAATCTCACCTGTTGGCCAACATTCACCCTCTTCTCAGCCCTGTGGAGGGAAAAATGGCCTCTGTTTATTTTAATGGGGCTAATTAACTGAGTTCTTATTTTATGTTTTCAGAAAATAAGCCAATATAGAGGGAATGCGCTCAGTGCATCAAACATGACTGTGAATGGTTTATGTCTAATGTGGGCTGTAAGGCATGAACATATATTAAATGGGGGGGCTGTTGTGCCTTGAATTATACCAACAGAAGCAGAAAGTTGTTGGTGCTTGCTTTGCAAAAATGTGTAAAAAGAAGACAGAGAAAATGAGTTGCTGTTATTCATCCAGAAAACCGGAATCTGGGCTCAGAGATGTGTCTTTGCAGTGAATACTTTGTGTTCGATGTGTTACATGATTTGTAAAAAATTATCATGTTTCCTCACACATAGACAAGCTATTTAGCATCTCGCATTTATCATGTAAATAACTGTTTTTTTTCTATGTTTGGTCAGTAAAACATGTGACGGAGCTCTTTTTGGTCTGTACCATTAATGATGGTTATTTATAACTGGTCATTACCATTTTCTGGTACTATTAATGGATATAATCTAAATATTCAATCTACCCAAAAATATATTTGACATTTAAAGATTGTTCCAACTATTTTAGATGAAGTTTGTCACTTTTTTGTTTTGATAAATCGCTTAATGATGCAATGTAATCCTGATCTCCAGATGTACAGGTTAAAGGTTTTCCCAGTTTTAAGAAGACACAATAAAGTAATAAAATACCCTCAAAGACGTTTTTAACTGTTTAATGACTACAATTACATAGATCTTGGGCTATATGGTGGATTGTTGAGTGTTTCCTCCATATTCAGTTTCTTTTTACAACATTTTAAATGAAATTAACTTTTTTCAATCAACTTAATTTTGCTGGCAAGTGCTGCCTTTTAGCTGGACATTGTAATTCACTTTCAGGCTTTGCTTTGTGGATTTTTATGTATATTATTTGCCTTTTTCACTCCCAGTTCCTCGACTTGTATTCATATTGAATGCTTTGCCATGTAAAAACACATCCTTTTATCTAACTTGGGTTTTGATTGTATAGCAGTTGCCCCTTCACCCCCTTTTTTTTCTCTAAATGACCACCTTGGGACTTTCCGAAAGCCTCTTTCTTTTAGGCATAATCAAACGAGTGAAGCCGTTTTGTCGTGACTATCTGTCCAGAACACTTGTTAGGCTGTTTTTATTGCACTTAGAACAATCTAACAACTTTTTTGTCCACTCAGCCACGTTATCTTTGGTGCACCATGCCTCCCTGTCTGGTGTTGTATGGACAAAGCTCAGGGCCATGCCTCCTATTACACATTTCGTGTGTGTTTGTTTGTGTGTGTGTGTTTGTTTGTTTGTTTGTGTGTGCGCGTGTGTGTGTGTGTGTGTGTGTGTGTGTGTGTGTGTGTGTGTGTGTGTGTGTGTGTGTGTGTGTGTTATTTTCCTGACAGGAACGAAAACCCTGACATCTCACTAAGATATGGGGACTTCCTGTCAACATGGGAACCACACTTTTATCCTTGTGGGTCAAAGAGATTTGTGGAGGCTAAGGCTTTGTTTCTGGATGAGGATTAGAGTCAAGCTTTGGTTAAGTTTAGGTTTAGTTTAGTTGGTTAGGCATTCAGCTCTGATGGTGAAAGTTAGGGAAAGCAGCTAGGAAATGTACTCTGTCAATGGAGAATCCCCGTGGGCAATATAAACCAGCCGTGTGTGTGGTGGGGGTGGTATTTTCGGCTAAGCTAAATCCCAGCACTAATCGTAATGGTCCCCTTCTAACGTTCACAGATCAGTTTCTCAAACTGGACTTTTGTGATTGTATTTCATTGTCTCACACAGCCTGAAGCAGCATGTCAACAAAAAGCTACTTGCATTGTTTCAAGGTTTGCCTGCTTTTAGGCCATATGGTTTTATCCAAAGTCTTCATATCTAACTTACAGTTTTTATTATGTATGATAGGAAACACTTTTAAAGACCAGATAAGATATTTAGATACTCTTGATATTTGAATTCTGTAGTATTTACCAGACCTTAACATAGTAAAAAATAATGACCTCATGGTCTTTTACTGTAATTTTGACCAGAATTTTACACACCAGGTTAATTGCATGCACTCTGGTGTGTATTCATGTGCAGTTAGTGTTTTGGAGGTTAAAGGGTGGAGAGGAAAGGGTTAAGACGGTACAGTTTATTTTGGGCAGGTGGGTGGAGGCTGTTGGAATGTGCCTGATGGAGGGTGATAATGTGGCCACTAGGAACCTCAGATCCTCAGCAGAAACTTTGCATGCCTCTATCAGTTTGGAGCAGTAGGAGTTCTTCCAACTGAAAACTGTCCTTTTCTGTCTTGTCGTGTCATGTGTATGATACATATAATGAGTTATATAATGTCAGCATGGGGGGTTTGCATTGTTTCTGTGCTCAAAGATAAGTAAGCCAGTATTTTAGATATTTAAATGTAATATCTGAAGAAAAAAGACATGGAAAACTCTCTCAGTAAATGGATCCACTTGAACAGAAGAGGCTTAAACTTATTTGTGTGTTGCAACAGAAACAGAAACAGAAGCCCAGCTTTTAATTGAGGTTTGCCCCAGGCCGAGTGTGGCAAAGATATATCAGCAAAGCCCAACCTGCATTCCTGTGGATCACCCAGCCACCTTCCTCCTCTTGCTCCACTTGCAGCTGAAAGGTCAGACTAAATCAAGCCAAGAGGTGCTGTCTGGTCGGATGTCTGATTACTCTGTGGTTTTAAGTGAATTAATCAAAATATTCAAGGCGCCTTGCCAGCTGCGTCATATCTGGCTGTCGCAGAGTGTAGCAGAATTAAATAAAGGATAAGGCTTTATACAGATATCAAATTATGCCAGCGTTGTTGGATTAAATTGTAAATTAAACTGATTTGTGCGTCTGGTGGGGGTTATTTACATGATATCAGAGCCTCTTTCCATATTTAAGCTCCTCACATATCTCTGCCTCTTGAAACATCACTATCTATGTCTTAACAAATTCATTTCCAAGAAATACTGACGCTGCTATTAAAGTTCAGGAGCTTATAGCTAATAGGCTTGCATCCATCTGCTGCCATTAGCCCCCAGGTATTATGCTAGGAATGTTTAGCTGTGCCTGAGCTACAAAACTAATAAAAAGAAGTGTTTTGGGTTTGATTAAATAAGAAAAAAAGTTTTTTTAAGAGCTTACTTAATAATAGATACACTTTATTCTATATTTGTTTTGATATTAAGTATGATTTATCATCTTCAGATAAGTTAGCTTAGCAAGCTAACTTGGTTTTCTAATGCTTTGCGAGTGACAGTAGAAACATTACATTAAAGTATGCTCTTTTAAATTAGCCAACATTTTGTGTGTTTCTTCTACTGTTTGTTTGCCTGTTAACTTTCCTTTTTGCCACTGGAAACACTGACTTTGGAGGCTTAATTTGAATAATTTTGGATTTACAATGACAAAAGTTTCACTGTTGTGTATTCTCGAGTGCTGTCATATACCTTTGACCGAATCCTTTACCCCTTTTTACAAACAATATCTTCTTCAGGCCAGAAATTGTCCAGAGGCCATGCAGAGCCTTTGAAGTCTCCTCTTCTGCGTCCTCTGTCTGCTTTAAACACCAGCAGCTGGACAGATGGAGCCCAGATGGACAGTAAAGTAGGGATGCCTTTAAAAATTCATGGCACTCACCGTGATCAGTTCAAATGGAGGGAGGGGGTTGGCATTAAACATTAAATTGCTCAGACACACGTACACACCCATCGGGAGGAGGGGGAGGGAGCTGTTAGTGACTACAGGAAGTGTAGCTGGAATAAGAGCCAATTGGGAGCGACACTTATTGGGATTGCCCATCAGGTTTCTGCTGATACAGCTGTCTGATAAGTGCTCGTTGAGTTTATATTCCACAGTAGGGAAGCCTTTTGATCCGAAGTCAGGACTTCTTTTTTATTTTCATTGCCTTTTGTTGGCAGTTTGAAACTAAAACCAATAGATATTCTTCCTATTGACTTCATGGATTAAACATAGTTTACAACAGATGACAGGATGAAAAAAAAAGAATTGAAATGTCTCCACCTGGTTCAGTTTGTGGACTGCTTGACTATTTTCTGCATTTCCCTCCCCCAGTTTCCTGTCTTTTTCCTGCAGTTGTCTAAAAAAAGTCTTTATTTGAGGTATATTCATGTCTTTTTTCCCCTCAATTGTCTTTTCAAACTGCTGTTGGTGGGTTTCTAATTGCATGTGGTGTAAAGGTACAGATAATTGTGTTATTTCAGGTTAAAGCAACCAGACCTCTGACCCTTGGATTTCTAAATCCACCGCCATTTTTCATCTGAATTAATAACTGGTGTCAATCTATACGTTTTGCATGTTTCTGATCAATATTTTACACACTATTGAGCTTTTCTCCAATCCATTCGCCTGGATTCTGTCCATTAACTCCAGAGCAGCAATGTATTTGAGCCTTCATAATGCACCTAAGTTGAAATAGCACAACTATGTGCTGCGTCCACACACACACACACACACACACACACACACACACACCCCCCGAGTCATTGTGACTCCGGTCTACAGGGGCTCCCATGATCGGCACAGGGGAATTTTCACTCAATTCATTATGCCGTGCTTGGAGAAACCTCTGTTTGCAACAGTCCGTGCTTAATAAACCGGCAATACAAGGTTAAAGGGACCTGTTTATATCATAAGAAAACCAAAAGGCAATACAAAAGAGGCAGAGCCAGCAGGGGAAGACCTCTGCAAGTCTTCCTGTTGAGAGGAAAAGGAGCACCAGAGGAGGGGAAAGGGTAAGGGTGTGATTGAGGCAACAGGAAAAAGTCCGTCAGTTGGCAATGGGCTTTGAGAAGCTGCCAAGTAGAGCGTGTAGTAAATGCTCATTTTGACTTCGCTGCACCGGAGAGCATTTGAATCGTGTCCAACCCCTAGCGCACCGCATGGAGCTGATGTCAGAAACTGTACAGCCATGGGGATTCTGGAAATTGGCAGGCGCTCAATACGGAGCTGGAGACGGGGACTGGAGCAGGAATGTAAACAAAGATTGTGTAAAGGCCGTGGTTAGCTCTTTCATCCTGTGTCTTTATTTGGGTGCTGAACTTTTGTAGAGAGTATTACATCCATTTAGGCAGGTTTTTTTTTTCTTTTAAGCTTCCTTTTGACTTCAAGCCTTTAAAAAAATGAAGAAATTATTACCATGAACTGTTCAGAGCCCCTCAAATGCCCCACATTTCTTGATGGCTTTTTACACCATTACATGTGAATCTAATTTTGCTGCCTTACTCTTTTCTTTTCAAAGGAAAAATAAGGGCGCTGCTAAATCTATTTTTTTCTTTTTGTCCCTGTTAAAAGCACTCTTAACCGCAGCCTTGTGTCTTTGTGTAAGCACAGATATAGATGAGCAAGGAACGGTTCAAGTTGTCAATAATGAAAGCCCTAACTGACATCTCCTCACACAAAGACTCAGCGGTAGGCATTCAACTCCACAAAAGCTGCACATTTTGGCACTTTTTCCCTCATATTTAACTGAAAATGTGATGAGTGCTGAAAGGTTTCAATCTCGGAGGAATCAATTAAGAAATAGGTCAAACACAGATAAAGGTATTTAACAGTGCATTTCCAAGGTCTGAAATGCTCTTTGTCCTGGTGTGAAGACAAAAACTGGTCTGAAAAGCAGCAGAAAATAGATCTGCATGTTTTCAAATGGTTCTGTAATAGTCTGCACGGTCAATAGGTCTGACACACCCTTTCTTGTATTATTAAAGGTTCTGCAAGTGCTTTGATCTGCATTTTGTGACTAATTTCTCACTTGCGACAACCGAAGCTTCCCCGTCTTGTCTGTTCAATAAAAGTTTCGTAACTGTGTGGGTTTTTCAGGAAGTCTAGGCTGCCAGGCTGTAACCACTTTAAATTCATTATCATCCGTCTTGATCTCGCACCGATGGGAAATGATGATAGAACCTTTTCACAAGAGACATTTTTGACATGTCATATAAAGAAAGTTGTAGATGGGTTTTATTTGTGAGGAACTACCCGTCGTTTATATTAATCCTGTGTTTTATTTGCTGTAGGGAGAATGTGTGTGTTCAGGGAAAGATTCATGTTATGTTACACATGTATACATTAAACACATTTAGCTGCTATTGGACAAACAAGATCATGCTTGGCTACAAACATGAATGTATTGTGTGTGTTTCAAATTCTTCCAAAAGACATGTAAATATATTACATATTGACTAGGGTGGGTTTGGCCACGTGGCCACTTCATCTCCATCTCTGATGAGCCACATGGACAGCTAACTGCCCCTCATGGGGCCGGGTGGGCCAGATATGTTTTTAAGGTCACTGTTGTTAACCATTAAACCCGTTGCCCTGTCTATCCATCACTCTGATTGGCAGCACGAGCACCCAACCATGAGTGTTTTCCTCCTTCACTGTAAGGTGATCCGCATTGAGGAGCAGCAGCGTAGCAGAATGCCCATTTTTAGTCCTCGCGAGAAGGCAGGACCAACACGTTGTCTGAGTCTTGTTTGTATAAAAGTGCCATTACCGACCTTTAGAAACTTTGGCTAGTCTGCTATCTCTGTCTCCATCTGTCTGCATTCAGACTTATGTTATCATGGCATCTGCTCTGACGCTAAATAAATACCTTCAGCTTTCACACCGGCTCTCATTAGACGATTATCTGGCTCAGACGTTTTTTTATTTTTTATGTCATTTTAGGTGAAGGTTGGTTTATAAGACCAGCGTCTTTTTATACAGATGTTTTTCAGAGAAACATAAAAAACTCTCTTTAATCAAACAGGCGGTTCTGTGTGTGGTATCACACGTCGCTTTATGATCTTAAATGGCTGCTACACCCACTTCCCTTGCTGCTCTGTCTGTTCGACTTTGCCTCTCCCCAATTTGGGCATCCATCATCGTGATCCTACTCATTAGCAGCGCAGTTAGAACATATATCAGACTCCAGAGAGCCCTGGGAAAACTTGCTGCTATTTCTTTTTCTTATCCAAATCCCCGAGCCCTGGCAGCTGACCCAACGGTAGCAGGAAGGAGTGGAGACCGTGTTGTTTTTTCATAGTGCTTGTTCAGGTTTAATATCCTTGTGATAATCAACTGATTTTTTCCTTTTTCTGCATGTCAGCAGAGGATACAGTGTACCCATTAATCCCAACATAAAAAAGATCCTTTGGCTGAGGCCTCACTTACAACATCACACGTCATAAAGATAACACGTCCTCAGTGATCTCTGAAATTCTAGAGATGCTTTAACGCATGAGCCCCATTCGAGTTTCCTAGGGTAAAAAGCTCATGTTTGCTTTTTGCTCTAAATTCGGTGGAAAGAAATGCTGCAAACCTTCCAAACCAGGAGGAAATGAAGTTTTGTAGATCATTACCCTAATTTATTTCAGCCATTAAAGTGCCTGAGATGTTCCTGAGCCCTTTGCATCAAGTCCATTTATTATTAACCTTGGAAACAATGATAGCAGCTGTGTTTTATGAATCATTGCAGCTTGGTTTTGTGCCACAGTTGGCACATTCAAACATGTGGTTTTATACAACAGCTATGCAAACTGCATCTGTTTAATTTTTCCTCTCTTTTTCTAACTAGCCTTATCTTTTTTTCCCCCACCCCAGTCATTTTTGGGTTAAATGTGACTGCTGCAGATAAAGCGACATCAGTCACAGTCAGTCGAATCGGCCGCGTTTATGTCCACGGAGCTGCCGGCTCCTCATCCTCCTGTCGATGGAGCTGAATTCATTAGGTCAGCTGGTCAGCCAGGATTATGATGTGTGTGATCCAGCCTGTCAATAAAGCAATGTTGGGAGCCTGGGCAGCGCGACACCTCTGTTGTTGCTGTTAATTGTGCGCTTGTGTGGGGATGGGGGATGGGCAGGGCTGAGAGCAGAGAAGACAAAGATGGATTCATTAAAGATGTCAGTTTATGGAGACATGTCAGCGCAGTTTCTGTCACGCTGCCGTCAGCTCTATCACCTGACTGGATTAAGTAATGTTCCAGTTCAAGGTGAAACGCCTGGGAAAGAAATTTAATATCAGACTAAAGTAAAGAGCGGAGGCTAATTGCCACAGTTTTATAACTGTTCAACAAACAGTTTTGTTTTTATGTGCTTTCTAGATGCTAAAAACATAATGAGTGTCTTATACAATAGCATTCAAGCGTTGGTTGTGTGGAACAGGTTTGAGGAGTTGCCATGTAAAGAAGTTTTGTCTTCTCGTTTGTCTTAACGGGTGATTTTTCATGGTTCCTTAAATGGCTTTTGACAGACCTCATTTTAAAAAAAGAGAGGCGTGAAATATCTTGCTTTTCATCGCAGAGGGGTGTGTACACCAACCTATATGTCTGCATACATTCCTAAACACATTCGTCCACTGCAAGTACAATGTGCTTTACGTGTCTAGATTTCCTCCATTTTCTAACTCATTCAGATTCTTACAGGTTGGTATGAATTGCATGAGGTTAGGTTTGAAGCATCTGAATGTATAGCTTAGTCTTTATCACGTGGTAAGCAGTGGTAGCCGTTGTCCGAATAAGCAAAGAAACGGGCGCAGACAGTCAAATTCTGTCCACAGCAACTTCCGATTACGTTGTTTTGATCGCTGGAAAATGCAAAACGTTTCATGAGTGTTTTTTTTCTATTAATGTTATTGTTGAGAAGAACAAAGAGATGAAGTAAGAAATCTGAGTTTTCTATTTATTACTATTTTCCTACCATTTCCATATCAACTTAGAAGCCATCTCAGTCTGTTCGTAATGACTGTAGAAGGACAGAGAGATGACTTGAAGACAAAGGGAGTCTAATGTTTGCACAGAGGATTTCACTTCTCCACTTCATTCTCAGCAAAACCTGTAAGCTGATTATCTTGATATCAAAAAGCTCAATAAAACGATCAGTGGGGGGTAATTTAGTTACTCCCAGCTTCTTCTTATCATTTCTGCTGCAACATCTTTCTGTTTGGTGTGTGTGTTGACATGAAACAACCTTTGATTGGAGAAAAAAAAGGCCCTTAGCTACCTGAAATAGATAAGTTTCGGCAGGATTCTGACTGTTTTCACGTTTCCACATACGGACCTCACTGCAATGATGGTAATCCGTTAACGGCATCAATACTCACAGTATTGCCTTCAGTACGGTAAAACTGAATTATGGGGTTTGCATGTAAGTCCAGTCAGGGAAATTCTTTCTGTGTACAGAGGAAACTTTGTTTTTGCTGAGGCCACACTTAGTTTAATTCAAAGCTGATGAACCAAAATTACAAACGAGGGCTCGGGGTAGTTTCTGCCGTTCGGTGGGGGTTTGTCTGCAGACAGCAAAACGTAAGTAAATGGAATAATTGCATCAGTGTGGCCTGAAAGGCCGTCAGATTTCCTTATAAAAGTAGCTGTTAGTTTCATCCACGGTATCATTACGCCGGGGTGACAGATATCACTTTGCGTGAAAACAAAAACCCACCGACAGACATGAGTAATAACCTGCATAATGTTTTCGTGGTTCTCCACTCATTCACATTCATTTGTGTGAAACACCTGTCAGTTTGCATTATTGTTGGTTACGCCGGATTACAGCGCACAGGCAGCAACATTTTATTTTCATCATGAAAACATGTTGTGAAGTGATCCTGTCCGCCTGTTTGCTTTGGACATTAATGACAGTTGCAAAGGGGCTTTGGCCTGGAACAATGCAGTGTTTGAATATGGCTGATCATGTGTTTGTGTGTCCCCTCTCAACCCTTTCCCCTGCCCTCCTGTCCCTATAGGGGAGCGGTGGCTTTTATGTTTTTGAGCTTTTTTTTCATGCTTACGAACAAGCTCGGTTAGACAGTCTGCCTCCCGTCGTCATCTAATTTTCATATCAGAGTTTAGCAGAGATAATCTGATATAGTCACGCTTAAACACAACCTTAGGAGACGGCAGCATTTTTTTCATTCCTGTCAGGCAAGGCAGTATAGAGAGAAAACAAGTTCATACTAATCTCTTTCATGAGAAAAATCAACTAAATGACTCGGATTAATATAACGTTGTGAAACTTTCCGCTCAGCGTTGGGTAAAAGGTGATTTAGTCGTGGCGTAAATCTGCTTTTGTCCATAAACATCTCCATTAAATAAAACACACTTCCCCACTGAAGGGGAAAAAAACACACCTAAAGGTTATCACCCTGTAATTATTTAATTATTTAATCGGTGTAACCACATATGAGCCGTGTTTACCGACTTCTTTGTTTCCTGCAGTGATAAATATCTTGTCATTTTCTCAAGAAAAGTCTGAGCTTCTCCATTTACTGTACTTGGAATCAGTAAAAATGCCCTGCCCTTCGCTTTATGTGTACCTGTGTGCCATGCAGACAGTTCATGTCTTTTAAGAAGTCTCTTCTTTTTTCTTTTATTTTAACCAGAAACCACTTTCAGAGCAGCAGAATTTAGGTCGGATATTTAGATGAATGATGAGAAGTCATGCAGACCTAAAATTGTGAGCATGACTGGTGCACAAAAGGAGAAAATAGAGCTTTGGCAATGACTTTTTTTTTTTTTTTGGTCTTTCTTATGCTTTGCTTTGACCTTTTGGCCATACACAGGTGTGTACTAGTTAGCCTCAGCTCAAGGTGATAGGCAGGTGTAAGGGAGCATGTAGGCGATACCCTGGTCGCATTAGTTTTGGTTTTTAGTTGCAAAGGCTCTATTGTGTGCTACATGACACTACTGTGCCAGCAAGACTCACTCACTGCCATTTGCATTAATGGTTGAGGGACCCCCCCCCCCATCCTAAACACATTCTGTTACCTATAGTCACTGCCGCTGCCTTTTAGGCTCCTCTTTGGTTACTGATTATTTGCACTATAAGGCCTGTTTACAATTTATCTGCAGACAGCCTGTCGCTGACCTACATACACAGCCAGGAAACCATCAAACCATCAGACAGCCGTCCAACACTAAATAATTATTTGTCTGAAGTTGTGAAATCTTGAAGTCTCACTACTGGAGCACTTATCCAAGCAGCATTTAGATAACTTTGATAACTTTTCCATCGTCCACGCAACAAAACAGATGACAACTCCCAATATGTAGCTGCTCAAGAAAATCAGAATTATCCTAGACGTTGAAAACCCCTTTCTTTTCTGTCGTAGAGGATTCGGTCAAGGGGCGTGAACCCTGCGTTACCAGTTGGCCCAGTTTCTGGTCGTTTATCTAGTTTCTTATTGTTTATCTGACTAGCAAAGCTTTAATCCAGGAGGGGCCCCAGTCCCAGCGCACACACTATAGACATGAAAAACCTATAACGGCCACACCCGCGCGAGCCTGATAAAAGTCTGCATGTATGTTGGTGGGTGGTAGCGGCAGGGGAGTTGTAATGTACACAAGGATTATATAAATGGGAGTGAGAGAGGGCAAGATACTCTTACAACGAGAGCGGAGCTGGTGGGAGTTAAAGGACGTATGGAAAGACAGAGAAGAGAGGGGGGAAAAAACATGTCGGGGAGGCCGGTGAAGACGCAGAGGAAGGGAGGAAATACATTTGCTTTGCATAAGAGACTCACAGGCCATATAGTTAGGGGTGTGGTGTGGCAGTGGTCTTGCAAGTTGGACGGGATCATCGCGGGCTTCTGTCAGGCAGTTTCAATCCCACTCTGCTTCTGAAACCCTCCAGTCCTCAGCTCACTCTCTATAATGCAGCTCCATCGGCGCCTCCTCTCCCAGCCACGCACTGATATATCTAAAATGATATATTGCATGAGGAGTGACTTGTGCAGCTGCCGGGCGCGCCCAGTTTAGAGTTTCTTACATTTACATTGGCATCTTGATTTATACTTCCTAGTAATCACATCTTTCTTCTACCTGAGCCAGAGCCAGTCTGGTCTTCCTAGCAAGTTACACAGTTATTTTAAGAATTTGAGTGCAACAGTGTGACATTTTTAGTATAAATACACAATGTGCTTTAAGCAGTTCTTTTTATGACCATTTACATCTCATATTTAAATACATTAAAATTGAATCCCTTTTCAGGTGATTCCTTAAGATCATTTAAGGCCTGACTTCATAGGATTTAATAATATGGTCGGGTATTTTACATCATTTCCGTTGCTGTACGAAAACGTGGACGCCTTTAGTATGCTGCTGTGGCACGCATCATCTGTAATGTCGCTTATCTTGACCTCTTTCAGCCCTCGCATTCAAACCTTCAGGATGATGGCAGATCAGAGCGCAAGATTAAAAACTGGTAGAATTGAGATTATTGTCACATGTTCATTGACACGAAGCAGGACACGGTGCCCACATGTGTAAACACAGAGTGAGATTTGAAACAGGAAATGGTAGAGTAAGATGGATACTGTCTACAGCGAAGTGTGAACACACATCACACAGACAGCCCGCTCCTGCAGCTAGGCAGGGGAACAGCGACACTAATCAACGCGCCACCTTTCAGTTTCACGTATAAGTCTGGAGGAATTGCTGTGACTGGCAAATCATCACATGAGGATAAAGGATTTAGTTGGGCCAGATCTCGCCCTGTTTCCTGCTTTCCTCTCAAAAGAATACAACCGTGTGCTTTGTCACCGAGTCCTGTGGACTGCAGGGAGTGGGATCAGATCGCTCCCACTGGTCCACAAGGCAAATATTTATTGGTGTGATTAGGACAGAGAGACTGGAAGAGGGATAGGGAGCAAATAAAGCAACATGGGGGGATGGGAAGCAGGGGAGGGGGGTCATTTCTAAGATTTATGGAGCGGCACTTCACGAAATGCATGCATCCTGTAATTAAAACTCCCCCTTGCCTCCAGCAGGCCTCTACATTAGCTGGCATCCCCCCACCGCAATGTTCACCTCAACCCTCTTCAGTCCAGCCACCCCTCACTTCTTCACCCCCCCCACTAGATAATAAGATCCTATGGCAACTTGGCGTCACTAATGAGGGTTGAATGCCACAGAGAGGGACAGTATTTAAGTGGTATGAAGCCACTGCCGCCGCCATCGCGGATAAAACCTTTCATTTTGATTTCTCTGCACCAGTTCTTACTGAAAACGATGACATCTTCCAGTAATTTGCAGTTTATATTGATGTGCTGGAATCGGTCTGTGTACATTTATTCAACTAGGAAGCACTTCAGAGACGCACAGATCTGAGGCTGATGTTGTAGGGAAACATTAACAATGAAGACAGTGAGGGCACGTTTTCAGTGTGCTGTGCAGCAATCCTCCCGTGGGAATGCTGATTTTTCTGATGTAGGGGTTTTAATCGTTTTTATTTTGGGCAACAGCTACGTTCTGCCAACAGTCCAAAGCGCTAAACCACCACGCAAAACAAGAAGCTGCTGTTCGCATGGCTTATTTGCGTCGGTGCAGTGCTGAGGTGAGTGATTTCCTGAAGTGATATCAAACGCTCTCAGCTGAAGTGTGCAACATGAGGCGAAGCAGTGGCGCGGTTGCTAGCTGTGGGCTGTTGGCTGTTCAGTAATAACATGCTTGGTTCTATTTTCTGTGGTTTTGTTTGTTGGTACTCAGTTGCACATTGTGTTTCACAACCTACTATTTTCAATAACACATTATGAAACTCCATGACCTCACTCAGACACTGAGCGATATTGTCGATAGTATTATGCTTTGTCTGGGCTTGCAGATGCAGCCGTGCTCCCCGCTGAAGTGTGATGATGGTGAAGCTGTGCTGCTGATGCTTAGAGGGGGGATTTTAGCATTAAGTGTAATATAAATGGAAAGACCTTTAACAAGATATTTGACTATCACGGTGAATGGAAAAAAACAACCGCGGGCTCAATGGCCCCACTGTACTCCCCCGAGTGGGTGCCTCACTTTTACTGCTAACTTTCACTGAACTTTCCGGAGCCCGGGGCCCCGCCAGCAGCTGGACCCACATCAGGTTCTCATCAAGCCACACCGGTCCGCTACGTCTCTCCGTTTTACTCTCTGTCATCTCCTCTTATAGTCGAAAGGCAATTGATCTCCCAGGATAGCCGTCCGTGTCGCCGTTTAGATGATATTTTTGTTTGGTTATTGTTTATTTTCCTTTGTTTTAGTTGAAAACAGGAGATTTCACAGTGACGCGTTGGTTGTCATAGTGAGCAGCTCACAGACGTCATGTTCTATCAACTATTGGTTGCATCTTTACATATTGAAATAGATTTTCAGATGGCGAGGCGCCCTGATCTCAGCGGTCTAATGTTGTGTCTCATAATATTTGTTATCAAAGATGAAAGCCTCATTCTAACCGCCTCCTTCTCTCCACCTCAACAGCTGTATGAACTGGACGGAGACCCGAAGAGAAAAGAGTTTCTGGACGACCTTTTCAGCTTCATGCAGAAAAGAGGTGTGTAGCTGCATGTGTGTTTCTCCGGAACACCCCCCACCACCACCCCCCACGCAAACTCTGTCTCAGTGTATCACATTTGCTCACTCATTAAAGTACACCCTATCCACTCCAACTCTTATCTTGTTATATCATATCTCTTCGCTTTATCCCCAGCCGGTGCCATAGGCAGCTCTTGATAGTTAAATGGAGAGGATCATCACCCTCCCCCTTCTCTCTCTGACACATGACACAGCACCGTCTGCTCGTCTTTCACCAAGTTGGGTGGGGTCTTTATTCATTTCAGAGATGATTGCTCCATGGTCACACAGCAACTCATCATTCCCAGGCTATAACTAGAAGGCACATGCTGTATTAATGCCTTTGGATGGATTGACTTACCCTCCCATCCTCCCCACAATTCAGACACTACGAATCATTTCACTTCATCTGGGTAACTCTTTCTGATCTAAAGGGAAGGGCAGACTGTTTGGATCTCCTCTTTGTTGACATCTTATGACCTCGTGGCAAAATATGAGAGGATTTCTCTGAGGAAATCCTGCTGGTGTCACAGGTGGGCTCAGGTCTGGCCTTATCACACCGGGGGGGGGGGGCCCAACTGACATGGGAGGCCGCA
>JAVQJG010262396.1:0-36038 GCA_036024015.1 Craterocephalus amniculus
AACCTGTTTTTTCAAACAATCACTTCTGTGAAATCATCACATGCTCATAAGATGTCACACATGAACAAAATTAGGTTTTTATAGTATCTTTAAACAAATCATAAACTGTCCCGGGTTTCACATTTTCAGATAGATCGTATTTTGTGTGTGTTTATTACAGAATCACTTCCAAACTAACGCATCTGTTTCACTTATTGAAGTTTTTCTTCACATCTAAGTTAAACATTTTCATGCTTCTGCATTTAAAACACAGTATGTAAAAGTGTTAGTGGGATCCTGGTAGTGCATGCTGGTCACCCGGCTGCTCTTATTATAATATATGACTCTGCTACTGTCAGCGAGTCGTGCATTGGTAAAGTGTGTTTTACTTTTCTGAATGAATTCATGTCAGAAAAAGCTGCTTCACATGGACAGGCGGAGCCAAAAAGACGTCCATAGCGGAAGTAGTAGGATTAGATTAGAGTAGACGGAAGTAAGAAGGATTTTAGGGTGCAGAACATGAAACTAAAACCTTCCAGGCAGGTGATGGTGGTGGTGCAGAGCGGATGTCATGTCTGAAGCCCTAAAGCTTGTGTTGTCCACATGAAGCCGCTGTCAAAGTCTGTTTAGTTTTTAGAATATCACATGACCAAAACCAAACCAGACCCTGTTTCTGAAATCACCTGACTTCCTCGCTCAGGTAGCTGAAGGCGACTACAGGAAGTGTTGTGTGTGGTCTGAGGTGATGCCAGGGGTCAGCACATGCAGGAGCTGGACTGAAAGCACCATCAGCACTAAACACACCGACAGTTTGAAACAGCCAGATTTGTGCTGTTCAGGCTGTATTAGAAGATCGAATATGGGCAAAAAATCAAATATGAGTCATTTATCTCTGTAGAGTGAACAAACCACAGACCAGCCAGCATGTCCTGGGTCTTCCCTGGGGCATTCCCTTGGAAAACCTCCCCACAGATGCACCCAGGAGGCATCCTACCCAAATGCATGAGGCCATGTTTACCTGACAACGCTGTGAGAGCGAGACGCAACATTTGTGTCTCTCATACACGACAAAGTGTCGGGGATGGGTCTGCAAGGGCTGCAGGAGGGGGGGTGGAGCGGTCACATGTAAAACCAAGGTGAAAGCTTTTGACTACGATGACATCAGGCCCCGCTGCTCACTCTGCAGCCACGTGAACAAAGCAATAACTTGGTGGATCTCCGTTTTCTTCTAGTGCTGCTGCATCTTTTCAGGTTATTTGGTCTCTAAAAAACAAAACTTACTGACCATTCAGCAGGAACGTCGCCAGCAGAGATGCTGTCTTCCAGTTTAATAAGAACGTAGTAGTAACTGGTTTAAACATGCGGTGTATCGTTGCAAATTTGTTCTCGCTGCCACCCAAAGGCCTGGCTTGGTACTACATCTTTGTCACTCATTTTGCTGTTGTGTCAAAGATGATCGGATTAAATCTGCCGTCTTATAGATGTAGTTTATTTCAATTCCACAAAGTGAAAAAAATTCAAATTTAGCAGCAGCGATGTGGTGTAAAGGAGGCCAGAACCACCTCATCAGGCTCCTGTTGGTGTGGAAGTAAAGCTCTACTCTGATAATGTCCTGGATGACTGAGATCCTACCTGTAAGGAAGAACCTGGACGTCCTGTGAAAGAAACTCATTTTGGCTTCTTGTATTCACACTCTTGTTTTGTTGCTAGAGTAGCTGGTGAGGGTAGGGACATAGACCGGCTGGTAAATGGAGGGCTTTACCTCTCAGCTCAGCTACTTCACCACAACACAGCGATGATGTGGCAGATGCTGCAGCAGCATGCGACACCGGACACTAGAACTCCTCCACTTGTTGCGGGGTCTTATTCCTGATCCGGAGAGGACAATCTACCATTTTCCTCTCCTTTCAGTATTAAAAAATGAGTATTTTAAATGAATGTGAGTAACAAGGTGAAGCTGTCCTGTGTGATTCATTCATTTAGTAAACTGTGCCCAATTGTTCAAAAGATTTAATCCGGATAAAAGTTATCTGGATTGGATCAAATCTTGAAAACGGGTTGTTCAAAACACAAAAATGGATTGCTTAATCCAATTATATCACCTAATCCAATCCCACCTTTTATCTAGATAAAACCTTCAGTTTGGGTTGTTTAAAACTTTGGGGCAGGATCAGGATACATTTGATCTAGAAAAGCTGGATTATTCTGATCCTGCGAGAAGGCTGTGTCATGTAGTTTTATAAACACATACGGTTTTAATCAGCTTTTGGTTTTTTTCAGCATTTACAAAGATAAAGTTAAATAAAGCAGACATCTCCCTGCCGAACTTGTACAGTCTATAATTAGAAATAAACAGGAATTAATTAAATAATCTTCTAAACAAATTAATTACTAACAAAAATTTAGCCTTTATGTCTCATTAATAATAATTGTAGTGACATACTTAAAATAATTTTAGCAACTGTACATCAATGTATTAATTTATGTATTTATGAAAAAATAGCCTTACTTCAATGGGTTAGATGACATTTTTAAAGAAACGCACAAATCCAATTTATTTATGTTTTGAGTTGTCTATCTTTTAAAACAAAGTCTTAAATTGAAGCCATAATATCAGTCTGTTATTCTTCACTTTGGAAAATGTATTCCCTTTAAAGCACCTATTATCCAGATTTAGTAATCCTGAAAAATCTGTATCTGGGTCAGAGTTATCCAATCCAAAATTGCTTTGAACAACCAGGATAAAGTAAGACAGATTACCTGATCCTCTGTGGAAAAAAATGGGATTAACAAATCCGGATAACTTTAAATCTTTTGAATAATCTTTTGAACTTGATTTCCAGCCTGACCTCTTTTTGGTTCGATGTATTAGAAAGTTATTTCCTTTGCCACGTGGATTTTTTCATCGTCTGTATTTTCCACTTTCACTGAGAGTCAGTGGATTGATTCTCAAAGTAAAAAAACTTTCAGGAACCAGTTCTGTTTCAGTGTGCATCCCTTGTTATGTAACACTGGGAATTTAAGCATGATGAAGAAATTGCACTTGGGTTCTCTGTATTTGCTAACTTTCTGGGTGTCGATGTAGACATGCATTAATGCTGCATTCACCACATCCATCATGTTGTATTTGGCTCTCCCATGCGACGGCTCCGAGGCTGGATTTAATCATAAAGGAGATGTATCAGCTATCCTGGCCTCCATATTACCGCTTTAACAAGGTGTGATCTTGCTTGTAAACGGATTTTAAATATTCCCAGATGTTCCTAACATCACTGATGGATGTGTGTGCGGCCAAACAGGTGGTCGTGTAAATAACGCCTGGATTAGAGAGTGGGAGCTGCTGCCTCTGATGATATAACTCGTGTAACGCTTATGTTTCATTAAAACCTGTTCACATCTTTAGATGCTTGTTTATTAGGGAGGATCTAATTTGCCAAAGGAATTCTTATTATTAGGGAGATAACATCATGAGGTTGCCACCCTCATTTTACCTCCCTGCTCTAACGGATGTTTCCTCTGGCTCATTATGTGACTGCTTTGTATCATTTAGCTGATATGAACCTCTCATTAATGTCTTGCTGCTCATTAATTCCTCCAGCATTGAACAGCAACCATCTAATGGCAGAAAATCAGCTGCTGTTGTTTCATTATGGAGAATAGGAGGCTCCTGGAGGCTCGGCTAAACATTTTGAGAAACACTCATTTGTCCTCTTTTGAGGAGCTTCACTCCTTTCACTTCCTTTGCCAGATTGTCTTTGCCTGAGCCTGACTCTCCAGCAATTCTTCCTGGATTGCTCCTCTGTTACTGGCCTGCCTCTGACCATCTCTTTCAAGTCTCAGCAGTGAGTTGTTGAATTGTGCCTGCCTGCCCTGTTGGCTCCTGTGGTCCCATGTTTTGCCTGGCACATGGAAGGCTTAGGCTTCTGCTAAATAAAGACTGCTTACCACTATACCTGCTTCTTTGTGCTGCTATATGGTCCACTTGAGGAGCGGCCCTAGAGGACCAACTTTGGCTATCCCAGAACTAGAGAAATGCATGTAAACATTTTCCAAAACACAAGATGTAAGCTGTAAGATGTAAACTTGTGCACATGTAGAAGAGTCAAGGAAAAGTGAGGTGTTAGAAGTGCTGTACAGTATGATGGCGCATTCAATCCTCGTCCTTTACACCTGTCGATGTGATTGGTGACTGTTCATCTGGGGGAGGACGTTGTTCTGGCCTGAGTTTGCTTTTACACTACACTAGTGCCTGATATTTCTATCAGAAGTGTTACTACGTTCTTTTCCATGTGTCTGCGAGCCTTTTCTCCCGGCTATCATCCAACACAGGCGTATGTTTTGTTTTGTTTACCCACAATGCCCTCTGCAATGAAGTCTGCTTCCTGTAATTGGTTTGCTTGAGGTGGTCTGAGCCAATGTTTTAAGGACTACAGTTTCTTCTTACAGCAGCAGAAGACCACCACAGGGGGCTACTGTCAGCCAAGGAACAGGAACCTGAAGCTACAATTCACACAGACTCAGCAGATCTGGACAATAGAAGATGGAAAAACGCAGTCGGTCTCACGAGTCTTCAGATTTTTGTGGAAATGTCATAAAAGCATGGATCAAATGGCCAGTGTGTGTACAACCATAATTTATGGTATAAATGGATTTATTTAACATAATCGTGATTCTCTCCGCACAACTGACTAATGGAGTTTCTCAACCTGTGGGAGGAAATTTAAGGTTAGTAAAGTGCGAGCTGAGTGGCGGAAGAAAAGACCTGGATAAGCATCAGAGACCCTGGAGGACCTGGAGAGCATTGCTGCAGAGAGAGACTTACTTTAGCATCAACTACAGATGCATCATGTAATGGTGGCTCCAACAAATCCTGCTGCTGATCAGCTGAATCCATTATTTGTGTCAAGCTTGTTGGACAGCTCACTGCTGGGCTTTACTTCAGCTTATTTATGAAGCCCTTTAAAACCTGCTGCAGCTGAACAAAGTGATGCACATTAAGTCGCATAAAAACACCAAATCATAAAGACAATGTAAAACCCAGGAGATTAATGAAATATGAGAAAATAACAAAATAAAGTATAAATAGATAAAAGATAAAACAAAAGCAAATAAGACCAAGTCTGAGGCGGGACGAAGGCCAATGAGTAAAAATGACTCATAAAAGATGGGTTTTAAAAGATAAACAAATGTGATGGTTCCTTCTTTCTGGACGATGTTTAAATCCTCATACCAGTGCAAGGTGGGGTGGTGGTTAGCATTACAGAACCAGCAAGTTGCTGGTTTGAGCCTTGGGAGGGGATTGAGAAGTTTATATGTCCCAGTCCAAAGACATGTATAAAAGATTAACTTGTTTCCCTGAAAATTTAGTGAGGAAGTGGTTGTTTGCCTCTGTGTTGGCCCAGCGATAGACTGGCAACTATGGGGAAGTCTCTGGTCTCCACCACCCTGAACTGGAACAGAAAACGGATGAACAAATCCCCAAATCACCTGGATAAAAACCAACCACTGAGACTGTGACCACAGTGGCACCTGAGGCTTCGCTTCTTGGTGCATTAAACTGCACCAATCAACGAACTTGGTCTGTGTTTGACATTGCATCCATCTGATGGGAAAACAGAACAAAAGGTTTTCTTTATTTTCAAATCCAAAATCAGATGTAGAAGTGAAAATATATGGAAAGAAGCAGGGAATACCCAACCACACCCCTTGTAGGAAGATAAAAACATGTGCCAACCTTCCCATGAAACACTCAAATCTACATCCTGACCCTGAGTCTGTACATAAATAAGTCATTTGTCTCAACCTGCAGTCGGTGTCTGTAAGAAAACTGATTTATTCTGCCTGTTTTCTGTTGAAAAACAGACTTCTCTCACTGCAGGTTACTGTGCTCATACTTGTACTCTACTGCCATCTGCTGGCAGGAAACCAGACTACAGGCAGGTCAGCAGGAAGCGCCAACACTGAGGTGGAAGAAGTCTTACCACAAACGGGCTCGGCTACAAGCGATATAGATACATTAGAATAAATGCAGGTATGAGTTTATAAAAAAGTGCTCTAATTAATTAAACATCCACAAATTTAATGTTTGAGCTGCTTTAAATTATGTTGTATTTGACTTACGATGCAGTTCTACCTTTACAGTAATTGGTTTTATTACATATGACTTACAGATCCGACTGTGGTAGAATAGCTTTTCCTTTTATCTTTGAGTCTATAATAAATAAGCAAAATAAGCAGAGTTTGTCATTTTAACAAGTCTTCTAAATGAGTGAAAAATATTAAAGCTTAAATAATGTATAATAAATATTTGACAAAGACTGCATAAAAGGAACAAAATAAGCCAAAACATACAAAGTAATTTTCTCTTTCTTCACTGTAATTTTATTTTTTAACATTTCAAATACAGCAGCTCCATTTTGTATATATATAAAAAAAGTCAAGTTTCAGGAATTTAAACAAAGAAATTCAAGCCCAGGTCCAACACACTGATACAGGTTCAGGCTGGGTAATAATATCTCTGTTCTGTGATTTTTAAGGTGTTTTCACTTGATGGAAAATTCTGTCTTTGTACCATTTATAACAACAATATTCTGGAAATGTTCTGGTTGGACTTCTGCTTCTACCGGTCGTTTTTATTAGCTCAAACTAGCTCGGCTGAATCAACATGTCACCATGTTGGTGAAATGCAGTTTTCCTTTAACGTGTCACCTTGTGAAGAAACAGAATGTGGGATAGTTGGTAAGATCAGTAACCTGCTACCAAAGGTAAAACTAGCACCACACACACTGAAAACACAAAAAGATGTTTTTCTTCTTACTAAACTAATTTCATATCAATCAGATAGAATACATCATGATGCTAAAAAGTTTGATGCTCAGTATTTTCCTATGGTCTGTACAAAATAATTTATAAGGCTACTTACATTTAAAAAAGCCCAAACTCATAATGTGGCATGAAGGGAGCAAAAATGTGTCGTAAATGTACAAATTCACAAGACAAAACGTGAACTAAAGACACAGTTCAAAAGATATACCCGAAGTATCGCAGAGATTAACAATCTGCGTTGACATGCCATTTTTCTTTTTAAAACTATACACAAGTGGGAAAACATTAAAAACACAACATTTACATTATTGCTTGACATTCTGTTATGGCTAACATATGTTCGTTATTTTCCACGAATACTGATTGTTTCTCTTAGAGAGGTCGCATTTAAAAAGTTGTCATTTACATTATGTTGATTTTTCAGAAAAAACTAAGTGCTGTTTGCAGATTTTTCTGTCCTGAGCTACAAAAAAATGAACCATTTGGGGGAAAATGTGAAAATAAAAAGACAAGTAAAACTAATTTTTTAAGATTTTCCTTTCATTTCACTCTCTGAGTGGCACACTGAAACTAAAACAAAACGAACAAATCTGCTTAAATAAGCCACAATATATAATATACATGTCAGAATTTTTACACAGTCGCATGTTTTTCATTTATATCGAAGTTAAACTGAACAAAATAATCACATCTTCAAATGATTCTGGTCATACATGGAAATTACTCAGATAATTCAAAAGTCAAATAATACTGTATGACAGAAATTAAAAGTATCTGAACTGAACGCCCCTTTCAAGGAGAAAAAAAAAAAGAGAACCTAGTACTTCAGACTAAATATGCTCAGTATGAGCGGGTGATTACTAGATAATCTTTTAAACTGTTGAAGTTCTTGGAAACACATCTTTCCTGGTAAAAAGACAAACCTGACAAAGCTTTAAGTTTGTTAATTCTGTTGAAAAATATCTCAGAGCAGCCATTCAGTCAGAGGATAAACCACAACAACTCTTCCCCCGGCAGGCAGCAATGGGGCTCCTAAAAGCTGCTACACCAAGACAACAAATAGTCCGAAGTGTGAATCTGGTGTCCAAACTCCTCGGACACCAGTCTGATAAAAGCATCGTAGAGCCCACAGCTCACAGGGTCCGGTAGCAGACACTTCAGCACATCCTCAGATGTTCTTTGTCCGTGCTGTGACCCGTACGGACGACTCTTCCAGTACTAACTGGGTGCTTATGTTACCCTGTAACCGTAAAATAATATTTTTATCATAATTTTAATTTATACCCTGCTAAGTTTCCTTAAGTTCATGTGAAACACAGTTTCAGGGGAATAAAAGGTAAGCTTGCAGGTTATCTGTCTTCATTATAAAAATGTGATGATGGTGGGAAAATGTGGAAGCAACAGTAGCTACAGTATAAGAGGGGCCGGGGCAGCCGTTTGGCTGCAGTGCAAAGTGTTTTAGAGACATCAGTCTGCATAGGTTTTCTGTGAGGAGGCAGCTTTATTGAACTTTTTATCTGCTTGTTGTTTTTATTCTGCAACAGGCTCATTTAGCAGCAGCTTCACTCATACTATTGCTTCAGAGAGGGCTGTTAGTTTTATTAGGTTTTATGGCATTTTTTGGCAGAAAAAAGATATTTTGTTAAATGAAACAAAAAAGAGAGAAATTTGTGTCTGACATCAGATAACGTAGTTTTAATCAACAATCTGAGTTAATTGACTGCAGAGGTGCAGCACACTCGCTTCACAGGAATAGATAAATCAAATTGCAAGGAGTAAAAAAAGTTGCACTTCACCATCAGAAGCTGGAGGTGGTGCTGCAGGCCGGCTGCGGTGCCTGGTGGAGGTCTGCAGGGCTGAAGGAGTGATTTTGTTATCCCTCTTTTTAAGGTTAACAGTTGTTAACTGGCTGGTTTTTGTTTCACATCTGAGTCCAAACTGGTAAAAAATCCAAATCTGCAACGTTTTTCAGAACATTTCATTATCACAGATTCATGTAACATGTAAAAACCTCCAGCTGCTTTCATTTAGATGAAATATTATATTATTCTGGATTCCATCTGTGTTTGTCCGGTAGGTTATGATTTAATATTTCTGCTGTCAGTCCAAAGAAAATCAATTTGAATGTGTTCCTCCGTGTCTGGGAAGTGAGTTGTAAACGGAATAAAGTATCGAGAATGGAAGCTTCAGGACTTAACTTATGAGAGTTGGCAAAAATCTGAAACTTGGAGCTACGCTTCATTTTTACTTCATTTTAATAAACCATCCATGTGGATGCATAAAAAATCTGGATGTGGGGATGCCAAGTGAAGGCCGCCTGTAAAGAGAGTTTTACATGAATCCCTCATGAACAAACAAAAAGAAGCTCTGCTTTGCCTCAATGTTTATGGGAAATGTTAGCAGGAAGTTCTCTTTCTAAGAGGGGAAGTGATGCTGCTTTTATTCTCCTTCACTGCATCAGGCGGCCTCTGCAGAGATGATATCCACATATTGTTCTGTGGTTTAGAGCGGTTTAGAGCGACAGCTGCAGCTTTTTACCAGAAAAGAGAAGACAAACAAACCATCTAAAATACATATTAATACAGTTATAACAGTAATACTGAGCTCATCTTTGCACAACAGGACGTCAAATGGGAGTTTTGTCTACAGAAGTCAAGGCCTCCATCTTTTCTTCTCCACCTTGATGTGTCTAAAGATCAGCTGAAGTTTACAAGAAGCTCCTATAATCTGTCACATCGGTCCATTTTTCCTGTGCATCAGGGGGAATGGTTTCACTTTTACACTATATTTAATTCAGGGCTGGGACTTGCTTAAAAAACTGTCAAAATAATTTGAGGTTTTGTGATTATTTAATCCCAGTTAATCACATTTAAATTGCATTACAGTAGCTGCCCCAAAAAGCAACTTTTTTTTTTAATTTAAAGTTTTTAAATTGTAAGGGGGTTTGAAGCAGTGGGCTTCCTGTGTGGAGTTTGCATGTTCTCCCCGTGTATGCGTAGGTTCCCACCGGTACTCCGGCTTCCTCCCACTGTCCAAAGACATGCACGTGAGGTTAATTGGTCACTCTAAATTCTCCCTAGGAGTGAGTGTGTGTGTGCGTGGTTGTCTGTCCATCTATATGTGGCCCTGCAACAGACTGGCGACCTGTCAGGGTGTACCCCGCCTTTCGCCTGCAAATAGCTGGGATTTGCTCCAGCCCACCTGCGACCCACTTGGATTAAGCGGTTTAGAAAATGAATGAATGAATTTTAAAGTTTAAAATTTAAAGCTGGCAACAGAATCAGATAACAGACACAGACATTATTATCCTAAACTCATGCTCCAGCAATGTTAAAAATGCATTTAAGTGCCTTTAAACTCTAAACAGAAGAAAAGGAAATGGAAAATATATCTGGTCAAAACAGAACAGGTTAAAGTGAAAGTACCATTTTAAGTACTTCAACTAACAGCCAAAGAAGAGTCTGGAACGTGCAGCAGTACTTCCAACTTTCTAATTGACAGTGAGCCTGAGCGGGATCGGCCTGCAGCGGCTCCAGTCTGGTGCTGGAGCAGAGGAGGAGGTGCCTTCCAGTTGTCCTCGTAACTCGTTTATTTTAGATAATTTGGCCGGAAGTGACGTTGTGAACTCGTTTTTACTATTTAGCAGCAGTAGTACTAGCTGTTGAAAATGTGAAGTGTTGCATGAATATCGTAGTTTATCAGGTTTTCCTCGCAAAATTGACTGGTTAATTAGAATTATTTTACATTTATTACATAATTTAAGGCTTTAAGTGCGGTATAATCGTACAAACACACATTCACACGTCTTCAACAGGACAGGAAACGTTGTGACGGAAAGCATTATTTTAAAAGTAGCTCTCTGAAAGAGCAATAACACATGCAGCTTTGCTGGAAGTATCCATTTTTTCCGAGTTTGTGCAACTGGAATGCGGTTTACCTCTGAATGATTAGCAACCCCCTTCCGCTTGGAATTCCGAGACAACTGGAATGCACCATAACTACTGGTCTGATTGGAGCGGAGCCTGATGCTGCGTGAGGTCTGTATGGAGGAGGGGCCTGAGAAGAGTACATGTTATGTTCTTTCATGTCAGCCTCCCAAATTCTCTGATAAGACCAGAAAAAAGTTAGCATCACTGCGTTAGCCGAGCTCGGACGTGTAGTCTGTCTAACTGGAAATCGTGCACTGACAAACGTCCTGCTGGGATTATAGCCTATGTGTTCATCTTTTAGCCCGTTACTTTTTTTGTAATTAATTAAAGGCTTTTGTCCCACCTTAATTTATTTAGCACAATTAGCAGCTTTAGTTTAATTTCGATCGACACAAATTTACAAAGAGCCTCCAGAAATCTTTGTTATGGATCAATCTGTCCAACGGGCTGCATCAAGGTGAGCTGTTCGACTGGAGCTGGGGATGAATGAGCACCAGCAGCTCATCCTGAAGCTTCAGACTCACTAATCTGATGGATCAACTTTAACACTCAAACAAAAACTGTTGTATGAACAGAAACGTCTGATAAACATTTAGATACGCATGTCGTGATATGAAGCTTTTTCGGACGTCAGAGTCGGGAATAAAAACCTTTGGGAATTCAGTTTGCTAAAACCCAGCTATGAGTGAGGACATGAATGCAGCGTAACACTGAAGCCTCACAGGGACTTTAAAATGAGATGTGTGCATTTTGACCTGTGATTGAGGCCCATCAGGGAGGATAGCAGGAGTAACGAGGCAGTGCCAGGTGAGCTCGGGTCACCTGTTACCGTCTGACCTCATACTGAGTGCAAAATCACAGAAACCCAACAAAAAAAAGATGTCTTGACAGCCTGCTGAAGGAACAGGCCAGGCTTCAGAGCCAGGACCGAAAGTGCTTCTTAATGTCAGACGTGGATCTGGTCCAGGTTTGGGAATCGTGGAGGGAGACCACTGACTCTTCAGCGCATCCATGAGAAGAGGCGGAGCTTCTGCAGCCGCCTCCGGCTGCTCGAGGCAGCGTTGCCGAGGAAACCAGGCTTGGTCCCTCTCGGTGATCTGTGGAGCACATGCTCTCCGCTCTAGTCGCTGGTCTGCATGCTCAGGTCGAGGTCAGCCCCGAACAGCTCTTTGTAGAGGGGAGGGAAGTGTGTTCGAAGAACGTCGGGGTAAACGGCTCTGAACGCAGACAGCTTCTCCGTGTGTCTCATGCACAGCGAACGCAGCACAGACACCTTACACCTGAGCTGGGGAGAGAAAAGAAGCCAAAGAGTCCGGTTACATTTTACCTTCAACTTTACCTACAGAACAGGCACTAAAGGGCTGGAATAAAGCAACGAGGTGCAGCTCAGAGTGTCTCCACCAGAGGTCAGCAGCAACTCATTTATACTCAGAAATCTACCTTTTCAAGAAGTCCATCTTCTCTCTGATTCTTCTGCAAAATGTGTTGCAGAGCTGACTCAGTCTTCTGGTGAAGCTTCTCCACCTGCAGCTTCTCCTGCAGCCATGACCGATCTGCACACACACACACACACACACACACACACACACACATAGACTTGTTCAGTGTGAGGAGTTTCTGTAGATGTGCTCGGATGATTAACCAGAGGAGAAGACGAACCTGCAGAGAGCAGAACGAAGGCAGAGAAGAGAGCGAGCTCTTCCTCTGACAGCTGCAGGGAACACATGCTCTTCGCAAAGTCAAACACGGACGTGATCAAGTCGTCGCAACCTGAAACACAAAGTCACGACAGAGTTCTCGTCAGCTTGGTTTCCTCATCAGAGCAGAAGCAAAAATGTCATGTTGTCGTTTGGGGTTTTTTGCATCCTGTTTCGACGGCTTCTCTGGAGAACATTTCACATTTTCCTGACAGAACTTAAAAGGAAAAATGTGCTTTTTGGATTCCACTTGTCTTTTATTATGATGAAGATGTCACAAATCTCTGAAACACATAAAAGAGTCCAGGTAGTGCCTGGAGGTGCTGAGCTGCACATGCAGCTGAGCTGTAGTAATAAACATATATCCCAGATTTAGCAGAACAAGATGAGCTTTAAATCAATAATCTCCTTTTGTGTACTGGAGGGTCTTTGATCGGAGCTGCATCCATATTCAGTGAAACTTTACCAGTTTGTTGGGACACATCTTTGTTTGGTGGTTTGGGTGACAGCTTATTTTTAGTTTCCTAGAAATGCCATCTTCCTGCAAACGTGCACAACCATAATCTATTTTAAGTTACAAAGCAGCCGATAAACACACACCTCTTCCGACCGAAAGATTCTTCAGCCATCTTAGAATCAGTTCCAAGGTTTTATTGGTTTGTAAGTTATGTCTGTTTTTAACCCGGTAAGAAAAACCAGAGAATACTGGTAATTAAACGGACATTTACGTTCATCCATAAAGACGTAAGTCTGTACTTCCACAATGCCACGTGCTGTGATGCATTCACTGACATGTCATCTCTTTTTCGGTGAAAACTAAAAATGCTCTACTTTCATTGTGCCTCTTGCACTGAAAATTAAGTTCTATTATGTTCTAGAAATTTTCACAATGTAATAACCCTGCAACTTTTTACCTGCATTTAGATGTTCTTCACTCACATTTGTAGATTTTCATCCCTGAATGTTACGTTTCCTCAGGTTTTCATCCCTTTTATGTGGTGTTCTGCATAAAATCCTTTTATTTTATCGGAATTAGGGGGGATTTCTTGTTTTTCTATTATTATCTTTTTTTATTTTGCAATTTTAAAAACAACCACGCTTCATCCAGTTTTGTAAGAAAAGTGTGATACAAATAAAGATTGTAAAGATTGTGATACGCCTTTGACGGGAAAAGAATCTGTCGTTTTCTTTGGTATTTCTGATCTGACACATCGCGAGCTCTCTTTCACTCCCCCATTGAAATGAAATGATGCAGAAGAGGAGGAGGTGTTATTTTGAGACGATGCTTTCCTCTGTGACAGACTGTGAGAGATAAGCTGCAATTCCATTAAAAAAAGAGCTTGCATTTTTACTGAAGTCTGGGAAAGTGACGGCAAACATGGAGTGAAGCCTGCTTCCGTCTGTAAACACGATCCGATCGCTGGGAGCTTGTTTGCTGTGATAAACAGCAGAAAGGGACGGAGCTGAAAGGGTTAAAACAAAAGTGAAGAAGCATGAAGGGAATGTGACATATCTCGGCGTGATGAATGTTCCTCCTGCTGACATTTTACCCAGTTTTTCAGGTGGTTGTTTTAGATCGAAATTTGTTCCTGTTATTTGGAGATTTCCATTTGTTGAAACTAGAAGTTTTTCCTCCAGATGCTGAAATGTTTTGTTGTAAAATTGTGGCAAACAGAGTCTGAGTCCTCCTGTCAGGGAGAGGCAGCCATTTTTGATTTATTAGTTTGCTATCCTTGTAAAGAATCTGAGAGAAGAAAGTTATATTCTGGAGATTTTAGACTTTCTGTGAGTTGTATGTGTTTCCAGATGTTTGGATGAAATGATGATGAAGGTTTTTTGCCTATTAACACATTTTCTTTGCCTGCACGGATTGTCTGAAGCAGAGTTTGCATGTTCTCCCTGTTCTCCCTGACATTTTGACTTCTTCCCACAGTCAAAAACACTTGTGTTGGGTTGATTTTTGATTCTGAGTCACTGAGTTAAAGAAAACCCGAATGGCTGTTTGTCTCTGTGCTGGTTCTCTGAGGACATTGGTCCACAAAGCTGCATCCCATCCTTTGTCTTGGCCTTGTGGTAAACATCATGAAGTTTAAGAAAATTAGTAGGATAATTTTAGAAATACTTCAGTCTGTCATGAATGTCTGCAGATCGGAAACAGAATATAAAAAACTACAGAGCAACTTTTTATTCATTCTCCAGTATAAATCCATGATGATGTTATCAGTAGGGGGTGCACCGATTGCAGTTTTCTGACCGATCACCGATGTTTAAAAAATCTAAATTCCCCATATCAATTTTTTTTAGCATTGACTTGACACCTTACATCTCCAATATACCATTTTTGTTTTATTGTTTCTAAAAATAAGAATGAAAAGCTTTGAGCATTGGTGTCCAAATACCAAAAATATCAGTTCTTTAAGTCTAATTTTAATATTGTAAACACAAAACTAGCTCAACAGGTTCAATTTCAGACATGTTTTTAGCCTCTTACTTAAAAAAGTTAACAATATTTTGCGTTTTCTGCATGCAATACAAAAAAATGCAATTATTTTGAAATAATCGGTGGATAAGATCGGTTTCACATGTTTTGATCAGCTAACAAACGATCGCCCAAAATGAAGGAAATCAGGGCCAATGGATTGGCCAGCTGATCGATCGGTGCATCCCTAGTTATTAGTCATCAATTTTCTTGAAAACAACTTTTCGGCTTCCATAAGGGTCGTTTCTTAATTCAGAGTATGCTGAGAAAGTACAGTACATGTCTACTTACTATTACAGATACATTAACTTTTTTCTTAAGTTGACTTTATTCAATTTACCAGCATGTCTATGATGGGCACACTGAGCAGGAAGTCATGAAACACTTGCTGTTTCATGAAGCAAGAACATTAAAAGTAGATTGATGGTAAAAAAAGAAAAAGACCCCAGGAAAGGTCTTACTGAAGAGATTAAAAATACAAGTATCCATATTTTCTATGAAGCTGTTATATGATTATACTCACCCAACGCTCTAAAGACATCAGGACCTGCAAACTTCCCATCAAAGTAGACGGTGTTGTTCTGTGCGTCAAATACTCGACACATTCGGACAAAGATGACCTCTAGTGAACCTGAAGGAGAAAACACACAGATGATATTTATAAATGTCCCTTCCATCTGCACATTGATTTTATATACAGATTAACTCAGTTTTTTTTTTTTCTTAGGCTCTTTTGTCAAAAATCTATCAAGAAATAAATTCCAGCACCAGACTGATTCTCGGTAGATCCTTGAGTTTGGACTACTGTTTAATCAGCAGCTCTTTGGTTAATCCCAAGACTTAATCTTGAATGAATGAATGCTGTGGTATGACCTTTGCTGACCGCACTCACCTGCTTTCAGCAGCACAATCTGGTCATTCTGGCAGAGATCCATGAAGCCATCGATGCGCTTTGCAAACTCTACCACGTACTGAATGGCCTCTGTGATCTTCACAGCACAAAGCTGCCACATCACCTCCCGCGGCTGCATGGACCAGAGCAGGAAGAGGTTTTACACAGAGACCAGGAAATGAAACAGTGACAAACTCAATAAAAAATACAGCAGCAGAAGTGAAAGAACTTGGAACAACAACATTAATATAATTAAATCATAGTAAATATTTCCTTCAACAGAAAGAGAAAATTACAATGAGAAAAAGGCTATATGTATTATTATGTATAAAAAGCTTCTAAACAAAGTTAGATATTGTTGCGGGATAAGAGCAACAAAAGTGAGGGTTTTGATTGAAAAAGCTTGATCATCTGGGGACAACTAGATGATCAAGCTTGATGGTTGTTGGGGCCATTCAAGACTTCCAAAGTTTGGAAAAATATGTTGAAATCTGTAAAAACAGTGCAGAAATCGAGAAAAAAGAGGCAACCACAGGAGAGGTGTGTTCGGACTTTTTATACTGCCGACGAGGCAGCAGCATTGTGGATTTGCTGCATCCTGACGGAAACCACAGACTAATTAATAAAAGGAATTTCTGGTCCATTCAAAACTGTGAGAAATGTGAGAAAGGCAAGCTGTGTGGCTTGCATGGTTGCTGGGATCTCTGGGTTTTATATCCGCATACAACTGCCTGTCATCAGCACAGAAATATGCATTTACATTGTGATCCCAAATAAGTTGCAATGACGTAGCATTTAAAAAGAGAACAGATTGGGACCAAGAATTGAGCCCTGTGGTATGCCACTACTGACCTAAGCTGAAGACAGTCATGCTAATTTCCCTGGGAGAACACAATAACATAATCGATGGAGGCCAGAACAAGCTTGTTCAGCCACTTTGACTTCACTCAGTGTTAGCAGCAGAATATGCCTCCGTGTGAAGTAAACACACCTGGCTCTGGTATCTCTCTACCTCATCCTGCAGCAAGCTCTGCCAGCTCATCTGCTGCAGCTCCTCCCTCAGGTACTGACACGTCTCCAGGTGGGACTTGGAGACAATCTGGGCCAAGTGATCTGAAACAAAAGAAATAGAATTCAGGGCTGCACAGCCAGGTGAAACTCAGATTACTACATAGGCCGTGGAAGTTCCCATGGAATAATCTGGCTTTTGACCTTTTTGTGTTTATGAACTTGAAATGCTAAATTTATATGTGCTTCCATTTAAATGTGTTTGGCAAAAAAAGATGGAGATACAAAACATTTTATGTCTTGGAGCATTTCGCTTGTGTTTGTTATCAAGGATGATGGGTCTATTTTTCTGTTTAATAAAAAAAAATCCTATTGGCTCCTCTGTTCATACATTCCCTGCCATCTTTTTGTTAAATGAACTGGTCATGTGACCCCCCGCCCATGTCATGTCCTGTGAAGTGGAAATGCTGAAGAAGTGTTTCCATCATAGTATTGTGAAATACTTCCATACTTATATGTCTGAAAAACATTAAAAAGCTTTTAGTGACTCTTGATAGATTTTTCAAAATGTGTTTTTTTTTCCCATTATCAGATTTTAGTGGAATGGAATGGAAAAGCTGCTCGCGGTAACCTATGTGGCCTTCCAATAGAAATAGCTGCTTTTCCTTATTCCATGTTCTTTTGCTGATCATACATTAGACTCTCCGCAGTTTCTAATCATAAAGTTCTGTTTGCTTCATCTGAGAATGCATCGAAAAGCTCTGACATGGACACTAAGAATGCAGAAAATGGACAGCTTCGTTTTTATGCATAATTAACATGAATTACTGAGGCTTTAGTCAAGCAGATACTACAGCACCCTGTGCTGGACCAAAGGCAAACTACTTCTGGCAGTCTAACGCTTAAAAATCCATAACATACCATAAAGGTAGCAGAAGCTTTAACCTCTTCCACTCTAGTCGCTTTTTTTTAATCAGCACTTATCAGTCACAGAAGTAAGCTGTAGTTCTTGGACAGATTGTAGGGACGTAGCATCAAATTAAACAGCAGAAACGTTTTAAAGTGTGCCAAACACAACTTAGATGATAACTCAATGAAATATCGGCTCATGGTAAAAGTTAAAGCAGGGTGTGAGGAACACACCGAGGGTAACGTGAGATCCAGAATCAGAAAACCACTCCATCTTCTAGCCCACAGCCCCCGGCATGATGCAGCCTTCTAGCAGCCCACGGCCTGAGGCTTTTACACACAAGGCACCTTACACTATAAAAAAACCTCACAAAACTCACCTTACTCAATGGTAAGGTTTAACAAATGTTTTTATTTTTAAAAAAAACTAAATAAAACTAAATACTTCAGAAATATTAATCTAACAAAACAACCGCACAACCTGCCGCACAGTTTTCTTTAATTTGGTCAAATGTCACTCTGAATGTGTGGACTAATTGTTGATGACCAAAGCTCAGATAAGAAACAAGCCCTAAATGTTGTTCTGCGTCCCGTTGCAGAAATCTCTGAGGATGAATGTGGAATCAGACAGGAGCCCAAACAACTCTGTACAAGGTTAAAGCATCAGGCAGATAATGAAGCTTCTGTTTGGATGGGGTTGCGGTTGTGGGGGTTATCATACAGCAAAAAATCCCCAGGGATAATATAAAGATGATTTCCCCCAACGAGCGCCCTGCCACATCCCAATTCGTCCTAATTAACAGACAGCTAATTACCACACAGAGATTTTAATGAGCTTGGAAGATGAGTTTTCAGCCTCCTGCTATTTTAAACCACCTTTCTGTCTCCGCTTTCTCCACACTTTGCTGCCTCTTTCCCTTTTGTTACTCTGACTCATTTATTCTCCATTTGTTCTCCTTCTGCTTTGCCTCTTTCAAGATATTTCCTCATCTTTTGCGTTTGCTTTTCCCTGCGGCTCTCCACAACCTTCCACCGCATGGTGGATCTTTTTTCTCCTCGTTCTTGATCAGAGCCCCACGCTCAGTCCGAGATCAGAGCTGGACTTAAACCTGGAACCAGGTTCAGTCCCAAAGCAGCCCTCCAGGGATCCAGAAAGTGTTACAACATCCTGTCCAAGCATTTCATGGTTTTGCTTTTTTGTGTTAACTTCTCTGATCCATGATTTGTCCAGAGCCTTTTTCAGAGGTGGACTTTGTAAAAATGATCCGCTGTCTGCTTTATGAGGTACACCTCTTCAGTTCCTTCTTAACATTCATAGCAGCAACTTAGTCATATAGACATGAAGAAAAGAAAGACGACTTAAGACACTTTGAGCTGGCATGGTTGGGAAACTTGGATTTCCTGAGTTCCTGAGTATTGTTGCTTACATGTCCATCTCTTATTAAAACTACTAAGATTTTAATTTGAAGATTTTTATTTCCATAAAGAAGATTATAAGTACAAAAAGTGTGCTTTTTTCCCTCCTTCTGCAGACTTTTATAGAGTAATACTTAAATATAATAGATGTGATTTGGTTAATAGAAAAGTTGACATAGAGAGTTATGTGATGTTCACAAATAAATCTAATCTTTTGAACGGTTCTTCACTGTGAACAATGGCTAATGTTGACATACATCGATAAATACACTTATCTGCTCACCAAGTTCTGTTGTGGACATGGTTGGAGACGCGTCTCCGTTGCTGAAGGAGCAGTACTGAAAAAATTCGTCACTGTGTCCGTAGTCACACAGCGGCTCCGGTTTGATGCCATTAATGTCCAGGCCCGACTGGTCAGGAGATGGCTGGATGTCCAGGTAGAACCCCCCACCTCCTCCTCCTTCTCCAGAGTCTGCCTGCTAACAAATGGGAAAGTTATATAAAATCTCAGATAATTTCATCAATTAAATTTCCTTCGCTGTGTCGGCGGTAAAAACTGGGGACCTTAGAGGACAAAGATGCCTCCTCAGGTGAGTTCTGCTCCATGTAGCGGCCCACATCGTCCGGGAGCTCTGTGAGGCCCGTGGAGGACAGGGTGTAGTGGGGGGACAGCGACTCGGCCTCGCCCGGACTCGGGCTGCCGAGGCTGGGGCAGGGCCGGAGCGGAGCCTGCTGCTGCTGCTGCTGCTGCTGCTGCTGGAGGCGGTGCTTCTGAACCTCGGCGTACAAACTGTCCCGCTGCTTCTTAGACATACGACCAAACTTCACCGCTGGGAGAAAAAAGAACATTTTCACTTAACTTTGATTCAAAATATCCAGGAAACATTTGACTCTGAAAGGCTTTTCCATCTTAAAAACCCCAGTCTGCTCTGTGATCCACCTTGAGAACACGTTTTTGGCCTGAGACCCATCTACAGGACAAGTCTGAGACAAAGTCTGAGACATATCGTACAGTTCTGAGGAAAATGTGGGGAACCCGAGCAGGGGCGATTCAGCACTTCCTCGCAGATGTTATTTTGTGCATTTGCTTGGAAAGCTGCAGTCAAAGATCCTGCAAACTGCTGACTTCCAGATGCTCCAGCAGCTGTGTGTACACAGCGTACAGTCAGTAGGATTATTTGGAACCAAGCTTTCTGTGTGTGTCTCACCGTCTCGGGACATGCCGACAGACAGGCATTTCTGCAGACGGCAGTGTTGGCAGCGATTTCGGCTCGTTCGGTCAATGGGACAGTTTTTCTGCCGGGGACAGGAGTAGTTGGCGTTACTCTGCTGACTCCGCCTGAAGAAACCCTAAGACAGGACGAAACAGATATCGCTGAGAAAGTGTCCCTCTGATGCATGTGGTCCGTTTCTGAAACCAAAGTCCAGCCTTAGTGTCCAGCAGAGAATTCATTATTATTGTTATTATCATCATCATCATTATTATTATCATTCTTCTTCTTCTATTCTTCTTCTTATTATTATTATTATCATTATTATATTATCATTATTATATTATTAACATTATTATTATTATTATTATCAATAATAATAATAATGGTAATTAAAATATAGGTTAAATCCCTTCTGAAGATCCACCTTTTTTCATTTTTTACCTTTTTTCCATTTCAACTAATATGAGTTGCTTATAATATTATCGTTTATCATTTTTATTTGTATTGTTTGCATTGTTTTACTGTGTTGACTTTTTACTATTATTTACTATTTCTTTTAGTCTGCTTCTATCTTTTCATATGTCATATATGCCCATTGTTTTTGTTCTTTTGTGCCAAATAACGTTGGCTTGCCTTGGCTTGGTTAATGCTTGTAAAGAGAAAAAATGGTTAAAAGCTACCATAACTGACACTAATACTGATAGAAATAGCATGAGCGAAGTGAATGGAGCGAAAGAAGTTTTCTGCAGATTTATTTAATGAAAGAAGAACCCAGCTTGGCTGCAGCCAGCTGCACTGGGCTCAGTACCGAAGGTAAAACTTTCCTGTTTGGTTGCAGAAACAAGAAAAGTAGATTATTGCTCTTATGTCCAGTGGAAGCACCCATTTAGTCTATATAATATAATCTAACTTCCTAACTCTAATGGAAAAACCTCATTAGTGTCATAGAGTTGACCAACAGGGTAACAACTGGGGGTGGGATAAAAAAATTAATTCACATAAATAATCACATTTTTTTGTTTCGTGACTTTTAAAAGCCATGTTTTTGTTTTTTTTTTAAATAAAGGTTTCTTCTTTAACGGTTAAGAAAAAAAAATTCAAAAATAATTTTCTTCTCTATTCTTTCCTCGTTCAGCATTAAATCAAGCAGAATGATGTGTTGTGTTTTCTTCATTTAAAATGTAAACAAAATATTTCACTAATTTGTAAATAATTTTGTAAAAAGTTTTTTAATTCGCAAAAATCAGCAATATCAAAGAATCACACTTTCGTTTTCACGCTTTGGTGCCCCTTAAAAAATGACCGATGCGGTTTTCTAAGACAGATGTCTAAAGAAGTGGGCGGGGCTTACCTTGCAGCCCTCACAGGTGATTACGCCATAGTGGATCCCTGATGATTTATCTCCACAGATCTTACAGGGGATGATTTCAATCTGAGCTGCAGAGAGGACATAAAGAAAAGTCACACCAATGTTTCCATGGCAACAGATCTGCAAGGCTGTGTAATGTTGTGTCTGCCATTAGCCTAGTGGTTCATGTGCAAACCCACATATTGAGGAAACTTACCGCATGTCTAACGTAAGACCATAAGTTATATCCGGAAACGAATAAATCATTGCAAATAAAATCTAATTATTAGTGGTTTTCATTTATTTCTTTTCTTACGTTTCATGTTACTATGCCAAATAAAAGGGTCTTATGTTTCTGGTTGTACTATAAACTAGATGTAAACTGGCATTACCCAAAGCTGACGCTGTAGAAAGGAGCTGAACTTTGGCATCTCGTGTGTCAGACAGCTCAGGCTCAACCTGAAAACACACTGACTGTGTGTATTTATACCCCCTGTGTTTTGTAACAGTGACAGCTCAGCTCTGAGCCGCTATATTTAGCCAGGGAAATTATGTAAGAGCTCAGAGCCGTTAACACAACAGGCACAAGGTTTCACCCTACAAAGATGAATGTGATGGTCAGCTAAAGAAATCACTCCTTTTATTCCTGCTGACTACTTTTCTTCCAACAATATAAAAATGTGTGAAGCATCCATGTGCAACTGAAAAGAAAAACATGACAACTTATCTCCATCCACACTGGCGTTACAGCTACAGTGGTTTTCACAAGATCCCAGTGACGTCTTAAATCGTCCTGTTAAAACCATGTAAATGTCCATGTGATGAAAATAAATCAGAAATCACAAAAGTCACTGATTAATTCTGTCTGAGTTTCTGTGAGCCTCTTTGTGACCCTGAACGCCTCGCTGTGGTTCAGCCTCCCCTGCAGTCGGACTGACCATCTGAGCCAGGATGAGGATCTGACTGATCCTGTGTTTAACACTCTGAACCGCAGCAGGTGTCAGATGAACTCTGGTTCAACCTCCTCGGCCATCCTCAGCCACTAACATGTAAATGAAGGGTGGGTTTGTCATAAAAAGAGGGATTCTCCAGTCTTCAGTCGATGGTTTCACCGACTACTTCTACAGGAAGAGGCAACAAGGTGCTACTTCCTGAGGAGGTTGGCATTGTTTTACATCTACAGCAGCATATTTTACCAGTCAATGACTGTTATGCCGTGGTCTGCTGGGGGAGCTGCCCCGGCAGGAGGAGCCTTAACCGGCTGAAAATGCTAATAAAAAAGACCGGCTAGGCTGTGGGACTGAAGCTTGAGTCCATCGAGGTGGTGATGGAGCAAGAATTTCTGATCAAATATCGCTCCATGATGGACAACAACACACACCCTCTAAACTCTGTCCTGTTGCAGAGGAGGAGCTCATTCAGCAACAGGCTGATATCTGTCCGATGTGCCACAAACAGACTGAGGAAGTCCTCATCCCTTCAGCTATCAGGCTGCACATTTCTCTGGAGGGGCGGGGAGAAGGAGGAGGGCAGAGGAGAAGTGGATGTTACATCGTCAGTCCGTCAGAGACGGAGTAGTGATGGAGCGGACTGCTGAGGATTAGTTTTACTAGGTGTTTAATTAGTTATTTATTGTTGTTTTTAGTAATCATACCGTTTATTTTTTTATCTTATTTAGTTATGAAGTGTGAAAGTTTTATCTCCTTTGGAATTAAGTCTGTCTATCTATCTATCTGTTTATCTATCTATCTTGACCTAAATGGACCTCCTTTTGGCTGCTTCGCTCTGAGGAGACTGATCATACTCATTGCCAAAGTTACCTGCAGAAGTTTGACTGGACCACACTTTCATTTATTTTCTTGATCTTTTGGCTAGTGGTCTGCTTTGACTCTGCATGTTTCTTACATCTGTACTCCATCAGCCCTTACAGCTGACAGCAACACACACCAGGGACAAATAATGGTGCAGTGCACTCTTGCTGACCTTTTCCAGCATGGTAAACTGGTGCAACGCTGTGGTTGCAGTAGTCATCATTACTACCACATACTGGTGATAGCTGCATTAAGTATTTGATTTCCTGCAATGATATGAGTATAGGAATCATTTCCCATCAACAGCTACGCTGATGATGCTTAACTATGTTTATCTATGAAGGCAGTGAACCCAGTCAGCTGGACATTTGGACACAGCCTTTCTTTTCACTGGCAAGCTGTTCATGGTCACATGACCACTGAGTTGTGACAAAAAATTGTGCCTGCCTACGCAGAGATTGAAGGTTTAATGGATAAATGAACTTTAAATCTAATGCCACAGTAACTGGCTAAACAACATTGAGAGCATGGGGCAGCGGGAATTGTTTTAGGGGAAACTTTTTCACTGCTGTACCACTAAACATGCATCAGAGCTGCTGTGTCACTGGAGATGTTAGGCAAGGAAAAATGGACGGAAGATGTTCAGAAAGTGATGTTGTAACAGACGTTAAAGTTAGACATGATGTGAATGAAGAAAGGAGGAACAGTTATCTATTGTCTGGTTTTAAAACGCTGGACGTGGTCCAAACTACTCGTTAATGAAAATGAGGAGGTACTGAAAATTGAGGTAAAGTTGCTGCTGAGTTTCAGTGTTGAGATAAAATATATCAAGAATATATGAAACTAAGATCAGCACCCTCTGATAAAAACTGAATAAACTATGAAACAATTACAATATATATGCCGGTAAGACCACCCGGCACTACCTGAGACATAGCGTAACTACTCAGCATCAAACCAGTGACTGCAGAGGAAATAGGCAAACCTTAAGACCACATGACCCGTATGTTTCTGAAGAGCTGAGAAGAGGCTCATTGGGAGGTTGCCACTGTCGCCTGAAAGGTGGGCTGTGAGGGTTAGGATGGATGTTTGACACCCATCAAACTCTGAGCTGCCTGTAGCTACTAGGTAACAAAAGCTAACCCGGTGCTGACTGGAACTAACAAATTAATGGAGGTAGGTGGGTTAAAGTTGCGCTGTTGGCCAGATAAAACTGCAATTGTGCTACCCTCTGCCTCGTTTTATCGTGTATCTGGCACCTGTCTATCAAAATTATAAAGAATTTTCAGATTAAATAGAATCTAAACACATGAGCTATAAATAAATTACCTCCCCTCACAGTTGTAATGGAGGTAAATTTGACTTATAGTACTAAAACTAAAATGTTTTATCATACCAGGCTGTAAATATGTTTAACTCTGCTGTAAAGTTTATGTCTATGGAGATTGACTTTGTTTTGGAGCCAGCCCCTGGTGCAGAAGGGGGGAACTGCAATTTTTGGCGCTTCTGCAAAGGCTAGACGTTTCTGAGCCATAGGCTGCTGCTTTCATCGAAACAGTAACTACAAAAAAATAATTTAAAAAAGTGAAATTTTTACAAGTATTTGTATCAGTGTGTCAACCACGCCTGTCACACAACAGCATAAACACAGGATGCCTTCAAGCCTGGCGCGCTGCCTGTGGTAAGCTCACCGCCTCATAAAGTGGTGGTTAGCATAAGAACAGGCAGCTTAGAAATGACAAGACTTTATTGTGAGACCACAGAGCAATGCGAGTTGTTGTAACATTTAAAATGTTGACACATCAGGTCTAATCAGAGATGGCATTGGAGGATTACTTACAGGTCAAAAGCCATTTAACCACAGTGGAAATAAAGCTCTTTTTGCACAAAAACACAGATTATAGCAGCATTGATAGGCTCAGTATTTTGTTTTGAGAAAAGCTTGCTGCAGAATGCTGCAATAGCTACAGAAGTCATCTGGTCTGCAGGCACCACTGAAGCACGGTGGAGATCCCTGCAGGTTTAAAGCAGGGATTTAGTCACAATGAGAGGTCTGTTACAGATGATATGGCCACTGTAGAGTCAGTCCCAGTTTGCACTGAGACAGAGTAAATCAAAGCTCTCTGAGGCAACAAACAACCTGGTAGCATTTAATGATAAAATATTTTATGTAGCTTTTTTCTTTTTTGAAAGGTGCAGCATCCAACAAAGTCAAAAGGTCAAAGACAGAAAAACTAATTACATAATAAAAAGTGTCGATTGGTATCTAATCACTTTATTTAAATAACTGTTGTGTCTTTATTCTCTTAGAATGAACCATTTACAATTTATCTATGCATCTTCTAGCCGTGGGTCCTCATATATGCCATATTTATTACGGTGACTCTAAATGGACAAACAACGCACAGTGTGAAGTGAGAACCCTCTGAGCTTAAATCTGCCGTACCAGATTTCTTTAATAGATGCTAGAGCACCATTTGGAAGAAACAAAGTCTTAAAAGGACCAAAGAAGAAGACATGTGGACGGAGTTATCTGGAATGCAGTCATCTCTGCACCCGAGGCCACTGGATCCACTAACGGACGGTTATGTCTAGAAGAATTTTGACCACTGATGGCCACGGTCCATTTTCTAATCATCGTTGACAGTCAAAGTCATTGCTATGCTCACCTTCACCACTAGATGTCAGTAATTTTCACGCACTGGTCCTTTGAAGCATCTTTACTTGACTGTGTGAAACATTTGTTCAGCGATCTCATGCATGCCAATGCAACTACACAAAAGTGATCAACATTATCAAAAAAGAAGAAACAGCCTGAAATATACACATTTGAAGATGCACATGCATAAATCCACAACACACACAAACACACACACACAGTTTCCTCTCTGCAGTAATTAGCTCTCTGAATGTTAATCCCAACTGAATTCTGCCTTTCAACATCAAAGGGGACGTTGAACAAAGCCTCCGCCCAAATTTAGAGCTGATCTGGGAGCCGCAGATATTTATACTTCCAGCTGCAAACATCTGCTTTGTTTTTGCCGTCCATCAGCTTCGCCTTCAGACTTGGGGCTGTAAAGGCCACAGTGTTTTTCTTTTGCTTGGCAGACGAGAAAAATAAATGATAAAGAAAGGGAGTGTTGATATTAAGAAGGAAGGGATGTTTCAGGTTAACCTGCTGTTTGGTTTTATAAGAAATAAAACCCTTTTACTGTTTTCCGCTCACTTTGCAGTAGCCGAGCTGGAAATGAATGTGAGCAGAAATTGGAAGTAAGGGTTTGCGAAAGCAGACAGATGCACGTCTAAAGTTTTACGCCAATTTTGCAGGAAATTCTGGACATTTAAAAAACTGCAACTGTGCACAAACACAAAAATGTGTGTATGCATTCACAATTTACAATGTCATGCATATTTTTGGTTTCGTTTGTATAAATATCAGTAATTATGAAGTTATTCTTGCGCACTATGGCATTCTTTCTCTAGTTTTTATTTGGACTATTAGTTGCTTTACAACTTTAAGTAATGGCGAAGTAGAAGGACAATTTTATTAAACGTGAATTTGAGACACTTGTGTGAGGATATGTAGAAGAAAAATATACTTTATTTTGTGGTATTGGAGGACCAGAGGAAAGACCTCTGGATGGAAAAAGTTCAATCATCAGAGCCAGTTCCTTCAAGACAAATAGATCTATGAAGCCTTAAGCACAGGTCAGCTAGGATCTGGTGTCAGAAAGTCTAAAGTAGCTCTAAACTGCATACGAGAAGTTCCAACATTAAAACTCTGTGATTCTGACTTGCTTTGATGGCACACTGGCATTCATTATGTACACTCCTGGAGCCATCGATGCCCTGCAGGGTCCCAAGGCTGAGAAAGTTTCACACCTTTCGTTTTTTATCCAGGCTGTGGCATCACATGGTGGCTGCCTCTCTTTTTACAACACCACTTCAGCAAATGGATGTAAATATACCACAAACACATAACACAGCTGAAAAACACAAAAAGGCATTAATTGCGGAAGTGAAGAAAAGAAAAGAAAAGAAAAGAAAAGAAAAAGGGACAGGGCAAGAGATGAGACAAGCGTCAACATCAAACTGACTTTTACTGGCTGGAGAGAGCTCAGAGAAGAGACAGGACCAAGATTACTTCTTGTGAGGGGCACCAAAATATAAAAATCTACCAAGATTCAGCGATGCAACTTAAGGTCACCAAGTCTACCAACAAAGCTGCACAGTGGCAAAGCTGGTACACGCAGTGAACTTTACAGTTAACTTGTGCATACGTCAAAATCACGGCTCGTAAGGTCACAGTTCGGTTCTTTTTCGGTCCAGTCAGGAAAGAAATACTAAAAATAAAAAATGCTTAACTTTAGCATAATTAAATGGAACCGAAAACTGAAATTAAAACTTGCAGTAAATTCTCCAACAGAAGTTTCATGAATAAATAAAAGAAAATAAATTAAAATTAAACAAGTAAGTACATGTTTTTTTTTAAATTTTATTTTACAGTATTTGTTATACTTAAAGACAAAGGTCGTCAGACATCTTTTGGTGGGAGCCAAAGTGCTCCCAACAGGAGATTTTAACAATGTAAGATGGTCTTCAAGCTCTGGTTCCTCCTTAACCCTTTAAAGCCCAACCCCCAGAAAAATCTGAAGTCCAATTTTTTTAAATCTAAAGTCTTTATTTGGCCCTTTAACAAAATATGGAGAAAAAATTAACATTTCCAGTTGCATATCTACCATTTATTTCCATATATCAAAATTGTTATGATGTTATCTTCTGCTTCTTGGTGTCCATTAGGGAGCAGAACATAAGCATCTATTGTCTACAGGATTTTAAGCAAAGTTTTTACCAAAAAGTGATGCAAAATGTCTCAGAAACTCCATGTATCAAATATGATATGTTTGGCTTTGTACTGAAGAGTTAAAGCTTCTGATAGCCACAACATCTGCTTGCCAGAGGTGGTGCAGGGCGGTTAACTGTGTTCTGTGAGAACTTTGTACGCCTCTGTTCCATACTGTCAAATCTAATTACAGACTCAAATCCTGTGATTTTGTTATGTTTTGTTGGATCCTTTATTTTCTGTAAGACTGTTTTCTAGGTGAACAATACATTCAGATACTCAGTAAATTGAAATTAAATCTATTGAATCAATAAACTTTATTTAATCATTTGTATTTGATAAGAAATCAGCCCATTCAGGTGATAGACAGTCTAATGTGGTTCAGATTGACCTTTAGTTTAAAAAGTCAGATGTGACAGTATGCCATGCTCTCGCTCCTCCTCTTCCTCTCCTCTGTGAATCTTAACGTCAGTGAATCTGAGGGGAAAACAGTTTTAATGACTCATCAGCTGTCAGAGCAGCAGCCATCAAACACACAGAAAGCTTTCATGTTCGTCACTCTGCTGCGCAAACACTCGTCAACCAGCAGAGCTTCTGTGTTTGAGAATCCCTTTAAGCACAGGGGTGTTGGAACTGGAGTGAGGCTCCCTCTGAGAGCACGCTCCTCTTCATCTTCCCTCCTCTCAGATAAAACACTCTTCATCTCTTTATCATCCCTTCTTCCTGACTGAGAGGGGATCTGGAGCACAACTTCACCCGTTTCCAAGGTTTATGTAAAAGGAAGCCTTCTCACACTTGTAGCATAAAATGCAACTAAATTATGAAACAGACATATTTTGACTTTTAGTGAAACAAGAAGCTTTAAAACAAAGCAGCATGCCATCTTTCTTTACGCTCACTGCACACTTCATCCAGTCCCTTTTCTGTGATCAGTGAGCCTCATTCTGAATTTGATCATACATAGTTCCATCAATTTACTTATTATATTATTTTATTCTTTTCATTTTTGAATGTGTTTTTAATCTATACTATACACTTTTTTATTATCAATTATAACTAGGTGTGTGAAGGCTTGTTGTTTTTGTTCAGTGTTTTTTATTTTAATATGCATTCATTTTTACTACTTAAAGCACTTTGTGTTGCCTTTGCAGGAAAAGCGCTTTCTAAATAAAAATTGATTAGATTTGATTTGAATGTTCCATCTGTGGTCCAGTTACTGTTAGGCAAGAGTGACTTTGTTTTTATATGGTTTTCAGTGTTCAAATCTGTCTGTATTTTTTTGGGTTTGAATTTCCAAACCGAGAGATTTTTGTTATGTTTCATTTATTCGTCCATCAGCCTTTGCCAACTAATAAAGAAGTTCTAAAAAAAGATGCATTTAAACTTTTAAACATATACATATGAGTCAAATTTAGTAATAAAAAAGAGTGATGATGCCCAGCCCGGGTAGTTAACCAGGTCATGTGACACGTCGGCCTGTTAGCCCTGTGGCCGGATGAGTCAGCTAAGGTGCCTTGCTCTTGGGCAGTTGTGGCAGAGGGTCCCAACGAGCTGCAGCTAACATGCAGTAATCTCCTCTGCAGCGTCCAGGACGTGCCGGCGCGGACACAACGGCAGACATATGGCGGCACACATGGTGCCCAACATGGCCGCCCAGCAGATGAAGCAGCAGTTTGTTCATCAGCCACAGTTGGTGATTTGAAGAGTCGCCTCCGCAGCTAATCTCCCAGCGGAGTCTCTGCTTCTGCTCCACATGTCTTTTACGTCAGTCTTACATTGCTTTGGATTCATATGGCGCTGCATTAGCTTACAGGGACGTGGCTTTATTCAGCCTTGTTTAATGGTGAAATATTTAGTTGGCATCTCCACGAGCAAATAGTTTTTGTTTTTTTAAAAAGGAAAACAAGCATGTGGATTTGATCGTGTTTTGTTTTTTCATCTGAGAGAAGTCCGTTATCTGTGTTGGATTATACCTCCTAAGCTGTACTCAACTTATCGGATCATCAGGATAAAACATGATTTGTTTTACGCGTGAAGTAAAAACAGGGATTTGAACCTGCATTTGACTGGTCGGAAGGTGTTAAAGATGAACTATGGAACTTTGGCAGATTTTCCCTGGAGGCCGTTTCTGATGAAGCTTCGGCCAGCACTGGATGAATCTCAGGTCTTTGTTCCTGAATCTTAAAGCATCACTTGGAAACTCTGGCAGGTTTTCATACTTTGGCACGCCCAGCCACGGCTAACCCGACGGCCATCCTGCGTCCTACCTTTACTGTGACCTCCCTCCAGCCAGGGAAAGACAGTCTTTTCTCTTCCTCCCTCTCACATTTCTTTGCTGAATCAGCTGCTGTTTTACGGTCAGAAAGTTATGTAATCCCTCTTTAATTTCAAGTCCTGATTGTAAAATCTCATCTATACTCTCTTTATGTACCTAAAAAAGGTGTGTCCATGGCAAACGCTGGCAAATGCAGCTCGCACCCATGAGTCCTTTCTGTTTGCATGGCTGTTAACTGAACTCGAGGGCAGAGTTCAGAGTTTCAGACAGCAGCAGCAAGCCGACGGTGGAGGAGACGGTGATAAAGTACGCTCTTAGTAAGAGACGTAAAAAGAAGCAGCAGCCGGTCTTCACATCATGGCTTCTTCTTCTTCTTCATGCAACACGGACTCCGCGGTTTCTGGATGTACTGCTTCATTCTGCATCAACAAGAGCTCTGGAAACGGTCTGGAATATGAAGGATGCAGAAGCCGGAAGGAAAGCTGTGTTATAAATAACGTTTAATGTGTGAAAGTGAGGGGGGAAAACATGTTAAAAGGGCAGAAAAAATCAATTAAAACAAAACTGGGGTGTAAATATATTTAACTTAAAAATGTATCAATCTAATTTATTGTCATTTATTTCTTGTCAAGTAAACAAACTACTAGTTTTGTATGAAACGAACTTGATTTGCTCATATTCAATTTTCCGGAAAAAACTCCGGCTGCAAGCTGTAAGTTTCCCGTATCTGGAAAGTAAAGTGGAAATTCATTTCTTCATTTGGAAAAGTAGGAGGATGACCATGATGTTTCCTACAGGCACACAGATGTTTAAACAAACTAAAAACTCATGTTGGACTTAAATTCTGTTTATCTGAAGCAGGCAAAATCATCCTGAAGTTTCATCTTCATATATCTCAAAAGCAGGTTAAAATATGCCAAAATAAATAAATCCTCGAATCCAATCATCAACCTATGAACACCCAGATGTTGCAGCTGAAGTTGGAAAGGTAAACCCAGGCACAGCTTTGTGGTTTAGGAGCTACCACTGCTGCTCTGAAGGAGGTGGACGTGTGAGCGGATGCATCTTGTTCTACAGCGACGGCTGAGCTGCACATGAACGCTTGAACCTTCTAAGATTTTCCCAGCGGACGCTGCACTCGGATACCACAGTAAAAAGAGTAATTAGTAGGGTAGCGGCACTAAGCGAAGGCTAATGAGCTGGAAAAACTTCATGACGGCCACCGCTGTTTACCCCAGAAATGCAAAAAAAAAATCCCTGATGGATAAATTATCTGAAAGCAAGCTGGTAAGAAATGAAGCCGTTCTGAGAGACCAGATGAAAGAGGAAGGCCGTGCAGACGATGCTCAGCGTGAGAATAAACCACAGTCTGCTGGGGACCACAAAACAACCTCCCGCTTATCTTCTGCTGCAGCTAAACCCCCTCCTCATGAGAAGCTCCTCTGCAGGAGGCCGGCTGAGATCTTTGCAGCACAAACCAGTTTTACACAAGCTAAGAGGCAGCAATGCTAACATGTAGCATAGCGACAAGACAGAGAGAAACTCAGCTTAAAAACACTCAACTGTGCAACTGCATCCACTCCAAACAGTTCAAACCCCAAACAGTTTCATGGGAATGTAACCACCCATGCTAACGTTAGAGGCTCTGCTGATTTCTGAGCTAACCGCACAAAGCGGAGACTCTGCTGATTCTCTCTTCACTGTCGGGCAAAAGTTTTTAAAACATGTCTTTAGTTTGCTGGTCAAACATTTTATTCATCTAAAAAACTCTGCCATGTTCTCCTTTGACTGCCTTTGTCTGACATGAATCATAAAGATGCTGGTTGTTTAGAAAAACATTGGAGTTTGATCTTTACAGTGAAGTGGGCACTCTTCTCACAATATGCAAGCTTTGTGCTGTTTTTACTTCTTTCTCTGAAACCATGGTGTTTCTATGGGGTGCCAAAGTCACGCCCATCTACTTCTGCCTCATGGGTGCTTAAAATCGAAAAAATCTGAATGGGAGTCAATGGAGTGAAAATTAATATATTCTGATCCAAGTCGTTCCCTGCCCTGGATTCCAGATATGTTGATTGTAAATTTCAAAAACGGCTTTTTTCCATTTTAAGCACCTATGGGGCTGACCGGACCATGACTTTGGCACCCCATTGTGAATTTACCGTTATTACTTTATTCTCTGGACCGTGATTGGTCGATACAGGTGTCAATCGTGAAATTCAGCCAATCGTTGAAACACAATCGTGCCTTTCAGTTGTCATAGGAAATGACGAAGTGACCTTTAGGGGAGATTTGATACCAGATGTGAAGATGTCCACAGCCGGTATCACCTGTAGTCCATCGCTGTCTTTAGAAAAAGTTTTCTAATATATTTTGTGGTTGTAAAGATTCTAATGTTCTAAGTTTCTGCGAAGCTTCCTTAAACATCGCTTCGGTTTGATAATAATTATCAATACAAATTGGCTGGTGTTGTCCTGATAGATATTTTTATGAGTTTATTGTTTCCTGATTTGCAGAAGCTCACAAATTGGCTTTTTGGAGGGGTATAGTTTTTTCTGAGCTGTGGCTGCTGGTCCTTATTTGTTAACAGACCTCCAGCAGACGCGGCTGCACATTGCAGACTACAACCTGGTAAAATGATCGCTTTATCATCACTTTCTTATTTGATCAACTTTGCTGCAAAACATCTACGTCTCCTTTGTTTTAGTAAACTTTCCCTCCGTTTAAGCTACAGAGTCTTCCTTCCCCGCTCATCTTCTCCATCATTGCCCGGCTGACTGGACCAAATAGTTTCCCAGTCTTGTCCCTAGGAAAAGGTCAAATGGCAAATTTCAGTGATTCTACCTGGGCAAACCGTGATTAAAATGTCTGTAAAACTCCTGGTTTACTTTATTAAATTCTACTTCTCCACATTTCCTCATCAGATATTACGTGACTTATTCCTGGATAAATTCAAGTACTATTATGATTCTAAAGTTAGTTTGACTCAATGCATAGTGGGGTTTTTTATGCCTAAATAAAAACATTTTCTACTGTGTTCCAAGTGGATTTTGACTGAAAGACACAGTAACATGCATCTTGATTCTACTCTTCTGTAATAATCTTACGTGTCTCACTTTTCTGCAGAAGCTATGATTACACAGCCCTCATCCATGTGAAGATAGGATTAATTCATTTTAATAACTGGATGTTTACTCTTGTCACACAGCTTCTCTGGAGAGGAGAAACCCTCAATGGTTAGACAGCATCAGAAATGAATTGCAGGAATATTTAGAAAATGCAGCTACAGTCTGGTTTGGAAAAGAAAAATCCTAATTATGAGAATTTAAAAAAAGGTAAATTTGATTCCCCTGCTTGCAAATAAAGGTACTATAAGAGTAACACAGAGACATTTCTTTATGTTTCAGTGGTTAAAACTGACATGATGTTATCAGTGATGTCACCTCCACCACCACCCCTCCTCCCTCCTCCTTTTAGCATCAGTTAAATAATCTCCTGGCTGTTGTAATGCTGTGACATAACAGGCTGGCTAAACGCCTCCTGCAGAACACATACACACCAACACACACACACACACACACACACACACACACACACACACTTCTTCTGGAAAATACCGATGAGACTAATGCATAAAAAGTTTCTAAGTGACTGAGAAACACTCAGTCGTCCTCAGATGAGCGATGGAAAACACTGAAATGAGATCAGTTCAAAGTTAGAAATCAGAATCGCTCCGAACAGATCCCGCATACCCCAAAAGGTAAACAGTGATGCCAGAGATGGAAAAACCCAAAAGAAAGAGAATTATACTGACTGCAGGGAGATGCAAGAGTCAGCAATGAACAAAAAGTAACAGACCAAGAAGGAAAAGATGAAAAATAAGCTATACAGCTCACAAACAGTCTGAAAGAAACCCAAAATGATGCATATCTGATCCAAAAAGACTTAAAAATGACATTACGACCACAAAATAGACAGAAAAATCCTAAAATCACCACAAAATGACAACAAGAGAGACAGAGTGGCAACAGAGAGTTATTACTAAAAAAGTGCTAGACCAGAAAGAGTGATAGAAAAATATCCATTGCTCAAAATGTTGCAAAAACAGACACAAAAAATCAGATAAATAACTACAAAAGAGCCTAAATGAAACAACGGGACACAAAATGTTAACAAAACAGTCATAAAATGACCACAAACAGGAAATGGAATAAACAGAAAGACCACAAAGTTGCATCACAAAGACACAAAATCACAACTGAAACTCGCTGCAACACACACAGCCACGAGGAGACAAAAGGAGACAGACTATCGGAAAACGTTCACGAGATGCAAAAATGACATTAAAAAGATGCAAAACAACAGTGAGGAGTCAAAGAAATAACCTGAGAAGAAGCCAACATCTGCAGCTACAAGCCATGTGCTTCAGTCTGGAGATGGACATGCTGTCCTCAGGATGGACAAAAATCCCCAGAATCAGAATTTTACTTTGGACAAAAACCCAACAAAGCTCGGAAACTAACACACAGCCACTAGTTTGAATGAATACAAACACAAACAGATCACACACACGCACTCATCCGTCTCCTGAGACTCTCAACCCAAACATCCACTTGGATTTACTCAAACGTCACGTCCACATCCAGAGCATTCAGGTCTCTCACCCTGGTCCCGCTCAACTGTCACACTCCCATCCCATGTCACGTTAATCTGACTCCCAAAATAGCCCCGTGTTGGGTTTCTCTGCCCCTCTCTAAACACAAGTACAGCACACTGAAGCATCTCCAAAAAACAGCTCAAATCTTTGACTCATGTGCAGCACAGACAGAAAGTCCCAGAAAAGAACACACATGGGTCTGAACTCACCTTTCATGGCAGAAATGACTAGATACATATTTATAATCCCGCTGGATGGAGGAGCAGCAGCTCTGAGCTGTGTGTGTGATCAGCAGCAACTCTGTCATCCTCTGGCTGCTCCGCACCACATGAGCCTCCATGTGACAGTGACGTCATCAGTATGACCCCGCCCTCATGTAGCCCTGCCTCCTGATTGACAGCCCAGTCAGCCAATGAGACGGCAGCAGGTGCTGCTTGTTTCTTTTTGGTTTGTATGTATTTTTTAAGGCTTTTCTCATGTCCAAAATGAATACATACAATAAAAATAAGAATAAAGGGTGATTTCTTTTAATTTGGACTTTTCTAAATAAATTAGAAATCATCCATCCGACCTCCAGTGCAAAAAATATAAATGGATATCAGCAGAAAAGAACATTTGCAGCAAAGAAACAAAGGGACACATAAATATATAAGACTTATAATCCCCCAAGTGGAAAAAATAAGAATAAGAAAAATAATACATAAAAAAATACATTTAAAAAAGGAATAAATTAGATAGATAGATAGAGAGATAGATAGA
>JAVQJG010262404.1:0-38540 GCA_036024015.1 Craterocephalus amniculus
ACGCCCTTTTTATGGATTCCTTTTAACAGACGTTTTAGGACTTTTCAATTGTTTTGTTTTTTATTATTTTTATGATTTTAGCTTTTTAATAAAGCTTTTAACGGACTTTTAATACTGCCCTCCTGTCTCCATCCCTCCAGCAGCGCCAGGTATCACTTTTAGCGGACCCTGTTCCTCGGCCCGCGACACATGCATCCTTGCTTGGTCTAGAATAGAATGGGGATCATTACTGATGATATTAAACACATGTTTAAAAACAATGAACACGGAAACACAATTATCAGATGAAAAATGGCCTTTCAACTGTTAAACAATTTCTATGTTAAGGTAGAATGCACATACAGTATGAAATCCTCTGATGTAGCAGCCGACGTTAGCCGGGCCTAAATGGCTCAACTAACCCAAGTCTCCCCTTTCTTTCCTCCAGCTCCACCACAGCATGGCTTCTTTTTTTTCTTACAGGAGGAAGTAAAAACACCTAATCCTGGAGCTAAATTCCTCCTGTTAGACTGACTGATCTGTGGCAATGAGACCTTTGATGCTAAAAATGATGCACTAACTTCCTGCTTTTAAGCATTCATGGCCTCAACACCACCTGCCAGTCAAAATCTATTTAGCGGAGGAGGCTGTTTGGCCTGAAGCACTGCATACCTGTTCAGCATTGATTGAAATAAAGTGAGTCTGAGGGTCGAGCAGAGCAATGAAACAGCAGGGGGGTAGAGACAGATATACACAGCCCATGTTTGTGTAAATGTGCGCATGTGAGAGAGCTTGATGTGAGCTATTCAAGTCAATGACACGCCCTCCCAATCTTAATAAGTCCCAGTTTGCCACTAAACCAGCAGCTCCTCTGTTATTCTTCCAGCAGTGTTCAGTCCATATCAACAGGGCTTCCTTTTACCACACAGCTGGGCCCGGCTGAGTGAGACTCTTTCATAATGCACAACAGACACACACATGCATAGCCTATAACAAGTATGTAGACATGTGAGGAGAATGAGGAGCTGTGGAATTGCAGTTATTGTACACAGTAGAAAATATGTGTGAGATCTGGAGGGAGCCATGATTTGTTACACAGTGTGTGACACCATATATAATGCAGTATGACTGATGAATATGGATTACAAGCAGTAAATATGCGTACACAGAATCTGCCAAGTAATTAGTACTGGAAGGTAAACTTAAGAAAAACTTTCATTCAAAGAGCACGGTTGATGGGTCTCTTGCCTATATATTCCTGGTTAACTAAATGAGCTCCCCTGGGTGCTTTAGTACGTGATTTATGGTCAAACAAAAACACTGAGACAAGGACTTATGGCCTGTGAATTGTTTGTGTTAGCCGCCCCATAAAAGGCATTACCTTGTCAGTTTCGGCGGTGCGCAGACTCGAAAGTGAAAAAGGTGGAGTGTGTGTTGGAGTGTGTGTTGGAGTGTGTGCGGTGTGGAAAATCAGCTGCTATCCAGATGGCCTTTTAGTTCACCTCTCGCAACATTGACCTGAGCCCAGACAGAGACATGGTGGGCTAAAGATGAACACAATTGGCTTTGATTTAAAATGGTGCATGTTTGTTTCAGACATAGCCTGTAGAGATGCAGGTCTGTATTTTTTTTGAGAAATCTGACATAAAAAAAACTGACAAAAAACAGGTGAGGTGAAATCTGGCAATAAGTGCATGGATGATATGGCGGAGGATGAGCAAACAGCTTCATCTTAATCCCTTTTTCACGGCAAAGTTTCAGTTTCATGACCTCCATAACCTGTGTTTCAAGAGATAGACTCATTTCATTATGGGTATGCAACTACTGATGCAATGAAAGGCTAATGTAGCACTGCTTATGTAGTTATCATTAGCAGTAGATTAATTTTATGATAATATGGGTAAACTATTCCATGTTTAGTTTCAGTGAGGGTGTTAAGGGACTGCACATTAATTGAGATAGTCAAGATTTTAACATTGGAGCTTACAATTAAATATAAAGCATTCACAACTTACTTGGGTGCTGAGTATGTCAACATCTATGTTACTAAGTACTGTTAGATCCAAATGTATTTAAACAGCTTGTGAAGAGAAAATTTTTTGTGAAGAGGAAGGGAACAGATCCCAGCCCCAATGTAAACACCCCCAACATCTTTCAACATAGAGCTAGGCTAGCCAGGCAAGTTTCTGTGGTCCAACACAAGGATCTGGTTTAGCACTGCCACCAAGGCAGAGCTGCAAGGAGGTGAAGAAGCCCATGACTCCACTACAATCGCCTCAGTCACCACATACTGTGCCCAAAAACAGTCAACTTTCCTTTCCACCATTTTACTTGTTGCAAATATTTCCACTCAGCGATCAAGATTCTCTGTATGAAGATGTTTCATGTTTTTTGTCTCTTTAATGTGACTACAGTTATCACAGCAATATATGTGAGTGTGGAAGATAAGGGATAACAAAGCCTCCGGTAGCAGCAACCTCTGAAATTAACAAACTGGCCAAACTTATCTCTTCTGTTGAGCGAAATTGTTTTGCTCAGTCAGTGGCAGAGGTGTTTCCCATGTCATAAAAACAAGCACCCCATTATAAAATCTCCCTCTTTGAACTCCACAAATATTTACAACCAGATTTGAAGATGTACACACACACTTTTATGCCATGGCCTCTCCCAAAACATTTAATGACCTATCTGGAGAGGACACAAGATGGATGAGCACACAGACTGTCTAATATTTAACTGTAGCTACAGCTTAACACAACATTTATGGTGTGAAACCATGAAAACCTCTCTAACACATCGGGAGACAGAATCACATGTATCATCATTACATACATCAACAAATAGTAAATAACCAACCATTTATGTGCAGCTCTATGCATATTCAAATGATGTAATAACACATTCAATGTAACGGGCTGCTGCTACATTGTAAGCCTTCCTGATGAAGTATTTGCCCAATGTCCGGCCACCTTAGTGAATCATTCATTCATTCATTCATTCATTCATTCATTCATTCATTCATTTATTCATTCATTCATTCATTCATTCATTCATTCATTCATTCATTCATTCATTTATTCATTCATTCATTCATCCATTCATTCGTTCATTTATTTAGCTTGTTACTTGGTTATATATTTATTCAGTTTAACCGCAGCCAAGTTTAGTGGTTTTCTTTCGTCTATTTATTGTTTGAGACTTCACTTCCAAATACACACAAAAGCGTCTAAAAATATTTGTGCCTTTTGTACAATTTATCAAATTGAAACTGGGCTTTAATTTTCTTCTAGCTTTAAAAAAACATAAAAGATACCCCATTTACCTGAGAAATTAATTGAAATGTTTTTGTTGAAAGGCCTTCCTTTTTACTGTCTAAAATGAGCTTCTCTTTGAACTTTACAATGAATAAAAGCGTTTAGAAATCCTTTTTTTCCCGCCAATGTTGGCGTAAGTTTTCACATTTCAGAGCAAAGAGAAGCCGATTATTGGCCATGGGTTTGATTCTAGGTAAATTTATTTTCCCTTATTATTTAGTAGAATAGTGTTGTTTTGATTCCATTTGCTGAAAACACGGAATTTAACTCAACATTAAACAAATTTACATTGTTGTGTGAACCAGTCGCAAACATAACAAAAACACGCAATTATATAGGTTGTGTTGGATTTTCTACCTTCCAGATAAAACGGGACGATCTGAGAGTGTGGATATTTGGAACTAAAGCCACAGTGCCAATAATTTAAAAGGAGACATTTCGACAGGGCCCCATGTGCTGCGTACTGCCAGGCAGATAGAGAGGGGAGCGCTGCATGGGTTCATCTGGAGGTCAGCCATAGCGCCAAGATAAATCTGCATCCTCTCAGAGCCACCAGCAGAGCTCGCTTTAGGCCAAGTTCACTGTCACCATGCTGCATAGAAAACTAGAGAAAACTGCTCACATCTACTGTAGTGCGCACGAACACACACACACACACACACACACGAACGCACGCACGCAATTTTCACGTTAATGGCACGTTTGCTTTGCGTCGCTTATAAGCACGATTCACATAAATGAAGTAACCCAAGGATGGAGAGCCTGTGATACACTGTACTGCAGGGACCGACAGGGTGAGGAGAGTGGGAGTGAAACTTGAAGTGTTTCCTCCAACAAAGACTTTTGGTTGCACTGACTCTAATGAATGTAATGAATGATTTACATATTGCACAGCCTATCAGCCCTTATAGTTGGAGCTGGTTGTTGGATATATTTCTCCTCTCTGTCACTGGAAACACCACAAAGACACAATTGCATTTTGGATCTTGCGCTGGCATATTCTCTGTTTATCAAATTTGTGAAAATGATCATTGTGATAGCGAGAGATGTACACATTGTCGAAATCAGCTTTTTCTTTTTCGAAGGGAGGTGAGGTGGGGGCACAGAGATCTTTCTTGGCTGCGACTGATGAGAGGGAGATAGCTGCAGAAGAGGAGGAAAAATTGGGGTCAAAAGTTTACGGGCTGAACAAGTCTCCGTCATCTGTTCACTCGGAGCTTGATGCCAGCCTTATAATAGCGATCTTGACTCTCTACACAAAAGGCAGAATAGCTTTGCATTGCATATGTTGCACGGTGCACTCCAGGTGAACCCTGGAAGCGGGGTGACCTCGCGTTTGGGACCGGGGAGGGGGTTGGATCCGTCCCCCAGCAACAAGATTGAGTGACTGGCGTTTTATTAGGGCGGTTGATTGGTGAATTTCCTTTGAATAAATTACATTTGATATGTTTAGGGACAGGGGCAAAATTTGCATTTTGAGGATTGATACTCTCGACCCGGTCATAGGGTAATGGAAAGGCCCTCAGCCCCCCAGAATGAGCCTCCAGATCCCTTAAAAAACGTTTAGCCCCTCTCTTCCTGATCAGCTGAATGCAATCCTTTGGAAACAATTGAAAGGCATTGATTTAAATATATATATATATATATACACACATAGGCCTGCATAACAACAATATAGATATTTTCTTTTTGTTTGAATAGTTCTGATATTTGCATAAAACATTTTGACAACACGCCCTGAAAGCACGATGTTTCTGGTCGTTTTCTCCCCGATTCCCTAAAATATATAAAGATAAATTTCGAAAATCTCTTAAATTCTGTCATTACAAATTAAGCAGATCAACGGAAAATAGAAATAAATTATGAACAAGCCATCACCTTCGACTTGAAAAACGTATTTATTTCCTTATTGACATTAAGAAAATGAAATCAATAGAAAGCAATAGCCTACTTTATTTTACTAACGTTAAAACAGAGTTTAATCGAAATGATCATTCGACATATTTAAAATATTTAGAAAGCAAACATATTACACACATACAACATTTGCGGTCCACATTTCAGAAAAAGCAATGAAAAATGATTACATCTCAGAATATTAAAAAACAAAACAAAGGAGTTGTCCCTTAATTTTATATTTAGGGCCCACATTTGAAATAAATTTGTATTTGATACGGTGTTGATTTCCATTTCGTTTAATTTCATTCTACTTTTAGTGTCGTACACGGTTTATGCCTGTTAATTTTCATACAGCAAAAGATATCTGACTTCTTTCACGGCAAGCATTCATTTCGGCCTAGTTGTTGTTATTTACTTTATGGTATGCAGCTTCATTCATTCATTTCGCCTTTTCAAACTCCCGTACTACTTTTTTCTTCTTGAATAAGTTTGCAATAGTTCCAAAGGTGTCACACAGAAAGCAAAAATATTCATCCTTTGCTGCGCACCTTCAGAGGAAACGCAGATTTCCATGCGCTGTCTAAAGAACGTGTACTTGCTTTTCTTTAAGTATCATCAAGACACCAGCGAGTCTAATCAAACTTAACAGCTGCAGATAAAAGTTAATGATCATTATTGGTAATTCCAAAAACCATTCAATTTCCCAGTGTCGTTTTTCCTGTAATAACAAAGTGGTGAAAACGTAATCACACAAAAATATTTTGATATAAATGTTAACCCGAATCACAATGTTAGAAGAAAGAAATATGTGTTTTACTGAGCTTTAAAAACAAACTAAAAACTAAAAACACTCGGATTAATACCACGTCTTCAATGCAGAAAGATTTTTTCTTTTACCCCACTGCCAATTCAGAGCTACATAGACAACGGTCCTTGTGGGAAACCCTGTGCAATTTGTCACTATCGTCAAAGCACTTCTCTGATAATCTAAATTTACAATAAACTGTCAGCATGATGTATATAGGTTAACTAGACCTTCATTTGACAGTATGTGCGCTTAAAGTGGACGCCCTCTTTTGCAAGGTGGAAAACTCAACACAAGCCCGCATCTGTTCATCTCAAGAGGAAATTGGGTTTTAAATTTTGCGTGAAATTGTTCAGATAGTGTGAGCTTGCATTAGACTGTTAGTATAAGTAAGCATTTGGTGTACTGTGACATTAGATAAGTGATGCTTTGCTATGTTTTGGCATGGCTTGTTTTGATGTTTCCATGAACTGTTGCGCCCAGACACAGCAGATTCTGCAGGCCTGCAGTCACCCAAGTATCACCCATAGCCTACTGCTAACAGGATTCCACTGCAGCCCTGGATTTCTTTGCCTTCCTGGTAATAGCGTTATGATTAAGTTATTCAAAGCTGAATATAAAAACATATCAGCAACAAGTAGAATGACCCGTAAAACACGCAAGGATAATTCCCAGTAAGTGGATAATAGCCGAGCTGACCTGGCCCACATTTATACAAGACCTATATATAATGGAATGGCAGCGGAGTGTGAATCTAGATATCACATGAAGTCTTCTTACCCACTGACATTATTTTGAAGTATTGCCTCTCATGTGGTCTCCTGACCGCACTGATACTGTGAATATTTGGCGGGAAGTATATCAGCTGCCATTTACAATAAGCAAGGTGCAGAAAAACCTGTAAGATACACAGCAGCTCTGCTTATTGCAACAGTAATCAAACATGAAAGCAACCAAGAGCAAGAGGCCTGGGTGTTCTTGGTTGTCCGCATCCAAGATCAACTACTTTAGTGATAAAGATAAAACAGTGAAAAATAAATAGGCTATATCTCATCTCCTTTTCCTCAGATACATATTTTATCTCTCTGCAGTAGTTCGACGCGTGAGCTTCTTAGAAAGTCGGAGGTCTTTTCCACTTAAAAAAAAACTTTTCAGAACTCTCCTGGGATGCTGACCTCCCCTAACTAACCCCTACCCACCCATCTCCCCAGAGTTGAAGAGAGCCTGCAAAAACTGAAGTCCAAGTCCGGGGTGAACCTCAGGTCATCGCGTCTAACAGATATGAAAATGTCGCCTCTTTGGGGAAAAAAAGGGGGCACGCCTTGTTGTTTAACAAAGACTGTCAATGGGCAAGATTAATCAGAAACAAAATGGAAACGGTGTCACTTCGGGGTCAGGCAGAAGTTATCTCTGTGTAGGGAAGCAAAAAGAATAGGGAGGGTGGCTAAAAGAAAAAAAGAGAGAAAAGGCATGAGCAAAAAGAAAGCTTTTAATATTTCTGTAAGTTTGGCCCCCTGTTTCTCGTTGCAGAGGCCTTATTGAAGTGGACAGTCTGGATCAGTTCGAAGAGAAGCTGATGCATCCTCAGAGAACACGGATACAGTGAAGCGCCTCAGGGATGGAGAGGAAAATGGACCTGGACGTGATGGCCGACAGGCAGCAGCAAGGTCAGACATTTTCATATTATTTGCTTATAAACATACACTTACACAAAATGATTTTTAGTTTTTGTTGTCAGTTGAAAATTACGGTAGAGCATGAAATGATCCAGAGTTTAAACAACAATTTCTCTAGATTTATTATTATTGTTATTATTACTATTATTGTTGTTGTTCATATTATTGTAATTATTATTATTTATGATCATTATTATAATAATTATAATCTCTTAGGTATTGTCTTCCTGTCACGAAATGATCACATTTTCATTGTTGCAACATCTGAATGTTTCTGATCCTTGCTTTACATCACAGCAAAACTAATGTGCAGAAGAGCTTCGTGCATTAAATGCATTCAGTGTGATTTGCTAAAACAAATTATTGTACTTTAACCGTTGTCCTCTTGAAAATTCACATTATGTTAAGGAAGAAACATTGTTTGTGTAAGATATGAGAAAAATCTTGCAACACACACGCTCATTTGGGTTAACGTGGATCTTTATAAAGAGCGTCCACAAAAGGAATTACAATAGTGTAAATCCTTTTGTACAATGCTGTGAATCAGTTTGTGCAAGATTGAAATATTTCTTTTGACAGCTGTCTCAAATGTTAGTAAGATGTCATAAAGTATTTGTGAAATTGTTTGGTGAACTTTTTAATAACAGGGAGTACTACAAGATGCACGGAGTATATTTAGTCACTATGTTGCACGACTAGTCTTAGGAGGAAAAAATATCTTTTCCTTGTCCGAGCAAACAATAGAAAAATGCGTTTTCGTGTTTATGAAAATACAAGGAGAAATAAGGTGACGTGCAGAAAATTATTTGTGCAGCTGAATGAATTCATGATTTTCCCGCAGTTTGTTTGTGTGTGTTAACTAGGAACGTGTCAGGTCTGAGAGATGCACAAGGTTGACACCCTATGCAAGTTTGAATGCCCGCAGAAAGGCGGCCCGTCAGTGCTGTCCGAGCATCTGTACCATTGTTTTCTTTTGTGAAAATTTGAATTGTGTAATATATACACCATGATGATTTGGTAGTTGTTGTTGCCTATGTGGCTCTTTAGTAGCATGCAACAGATTCCAAACATCCAACCATCATGTTGGTTGGAACAGTGTTTTTTTTCTGTGCGCAAGCTTTATTGTCTGGGGGGCTCAGAATTCATACCTACTCTCTGTTTCAGATTACGAAGGAAGCCTAACCCACATAAGTTTGCTCCATGCAGTAAACAACTTAGTTGATTAGTTTTGGTTTATATACACCTTTATTTAATAAAGAAAACACCAACGTAAGCCAGTCCGAGCGGTCCTGGTGGTACCAGTGCCATGCTTTCCATTGGTTCCTGTTTACATGATGCCCACAGTACAGGCGGTGATTGGTGGCTCTTCACACGTGACCAGGCAACTTTGTACATTTGACAGGGAGTAGGAGGGTTTTGTGGAGATCAGAAAAACGACAGCGCGATAAAAATTAGTATTGTTGCACTTCACAAATTAATGACCATGAGTTCCTACTTGATAAACTCCAACTATATCGAGCCTTCCTTTCCTCCATGCGACGAATATCAGCAGAGCGGATATATCCCCAACCCTGGCGATTACTACGAGCGACCAAAAGATACGGGCTTCCCCCATCACGACGAACCATCCTATCCGAGGTCAAACTACACAGAAACGGGCTATGATTATGGTAACGTTCCCACCACCGGACTCGACGATTTTGGCGACGGGCACCACGCACAGCCGCAGCCTGTTCCACAGAGCCACGGTCCTCGTCTCACCGCAGCACCAGATGGTGGCGCAGGGGCAAATGCCAGCAAAGACTGCAGCCTCGTCAGTGAGGTGTATACCGGCGTAGCGAAGGGCAAGGAACCGGTGGTTTATCCTTGGATGAAAAAGGTCCACGTTAGCACCGGTGAGTTATCGCTACGGTTTAAAACAAAACTACTGAGAACCAACCACTGGAACACACACGAGTCTATTGAGGCAGCACTGGTAGTAGTCCTTACAACAGCAATTTACGACTATCGAGCAGCAGGGTCGGTAATTAAGGACCCTCGTAAATTTTATTGCCTGTGTTCGTCTGTCGGAGCCATGTGCCTTTGTTGCTTTTTAACCCAAACTGCCTCCACCACTGGAGTGAAGCCAACCTGTAATATTCTGCCCTGCTGTTTTGTTAATCATTTCAAAGCTTGATTTGTCCCTGGACGCAGGTGCTTGTATTCGGCTTTTCCACACTATGTTCCGAAACAGAGACTAGACGGAGAGAAAAGCAAAAAAACGGCCGTGATAATCCACCAAAGCCGTCATTTTAATTGTAATTTAATACCATGTGATGTGTCCAGTGGTGCAAATAAGAGCTTGGAATAAACGCTGTCAACCTGCATATAACACCTGCTTGCTTGCTATATGGCTTCTTCTTTCCCTCCCAGTCAATGCCAGTTACAATGGAGGAGTGCCCAAAAGGTCTCGCACTGCCTATACCCGCCAACAGGCTTTGGAGCTGGAGAAAGAGTTCCACTTCAACCGCTACCTGACCCGGCGCAGGCGGGTGGAGATCGCGCACACCATGTGTCTATCGGAGCGTCAGGTCAAGATTTGGTTTCAGAACCGGAGGATGAAGTGGAAAAAGGAGCACAAGCTTCCCAACACTAAGATTCGCTCCTCTAGCTCGGCCTCGTCTTCCGCCTCCGGGGCCCAGCAACAGCAGCAGATCAAAACAGGCCAGCAGCTTGTCCCTACGCCGTGCACTGTAGGTCTATAGTGCATGAATGAACCCCAAACCCCGAAAAAAAAAACCTAATCCAGACTGAGATGGCAAACAACACAAGTGGAATTTGATGGACCGATTTTCAGTATTTTACACACATGGTGTTATTTCTGTCACCTTGCCTCTGCCATTGGGCCCCTGTCACGTCCTTTGTACCCTTTTCCTCTGCGGTCGTCCTCATCATATAAGCTTGAAATTCACCTTTAATTGCCACGGTGGCAACTGAAGTGTTTATATATTTGTTTATTATGAAAGAATCCAACGCAGATTCAGACGTAAGACTTGGAGCAAAGTGCACCTATCATTGCAGTTGAAATTGAGTCAGGTGAAAGAAAGTTTTAGCTAATTTTTCTATGTTTTTCTTTTCCAGTTTTTTATTACTGTTGCTCATGGAAAGTTCTAATATACTTGAAAGATATTTAGCGAGACTTTAGATGCCTGCTAAAAAACCAGACGGGATGTTTTGGAGGAATGGCATCAGTCAGGACAGCAGTGTAGTGTATGTGTTTGAGTGAGTTGGTTTACTGTTGAATGTAGTCCAGGTGACTTCCACATCTAATGTAAATAGACAAATCCTACCTAATGAAGGCACAATAAGGAAAGTAATTCGTCAATTTGTTAGTGTTGTAAAATTGAGTTTTTTTGTGCTAGTGCGTCCTCTGTTGTGCTGTGTTCTAAACTGTGAATATTTGTATGTGTTGTCTCAGTAATGAACGTTGTAATGTATAGGCTAGTGTAGGTTAATCATGTCTTTGTGAAATAAATATGTGCTTCACTTGCAAGGTTGACGTGGTTTTGAAAATTTTATCATCGCCTATATTGTTGTCAAAAGCGTGATTTCTTTCAAGCCGTACATATTTGCCAGTGTGTGGACATGGCGAATTGGCTGCCTCTGCTATAAACCTATTTATTATTTTCTCAAGATAAGTTTGTAGCTGAAACCAACAATGTCACGTCAAAATGTGGAACAGTTGGTCCACTGTGCAAAACGGAGCCAATAGCAACGCAAAATGGTCATGGTTAGTCTAATATTTTTTTTTGCGTTTTACAGTGCTTCTACGTCTGCTTAAAAAAAACTGTGACACATTTACGTTTGCCTTTGCAAATGTTCACGTGGTGTTTGTTATAAAACCTTTTACTTTCATTTTTCCAAATCAACCCAATATTTCTAAAGGGACCAGGTTTGCATATTTAATGTTTCACCGTCTTATTGAAACATGGGTAAAGATATGAAATCTTATCTGAAATTATCTTTAAAACTTGACGTGGAATAAGGCATGACTTGTAAATGTACAATGATGTTTCATTTTGTGTACAGGGCAGTGTTACGCACTTCATAAAATAGATTCATACGGATAAAATGTGAATTTGTTCAACCATTCTGAATCACGCCGGCTCCGAGAAATGTATTACACTTCTTGAACAAAACAATATGTGTTATCATGTCAGTTCTTCGTCAACTTGTCGTTAAAACGAGTGTGTGACATGCATAAATATTTTACGCATTTTAGTGAATTACGATGTTACGCTGTGGAAGTATTATACTAAATATGCTTTATACTAACTCAAGAGTCAGACCAAACCCAAATTGTTGAATATATCCCTCCACACATATTGTGCTTACTTTGCCATTAGAAAGAGATCTCAGCCAAACTTAGAGCACCAGAGTGTGAGTGTTGGTCACTACCTGCTACATCCAAACAATAGAGGGTTCAGCAAGGGGACACTGCGAGCAATGGCCAATCACAGGCTCGGAGCACTTCTTCTGACCCTTGACCTTTCAACACACACAATGTTGCTCAGACCATACATCAGACCTCCGTCAGTTTTTTCTTCTCTTTTAAGATTTACCCAGAGACGGCGTGGAAACAATAACGGTGTTTAAGTGTGAAACTGGGCCATGAATTTTCCCAAAATGATTCTTAGCGGCAGCTCGTCTTCAGATCACCACAGAGGCAACACTGACGGGCCTTTATGAGAGGGAAAGCATGGCCAGAAACATGCAGGGATTTTCATGTTGTCTTGAACAATTTTACGAATATGTTGACACTGATGATTTAGTTAAACGATTATGTCCGTATACGTTCACAATGGATGGGTTTACGATGCACATGATCATAAATTAACTTGATTTCCCCCTAATTCAAAGAATTCACAAAGTGACAGAAACATGAAGCTGAAGTTTTAGAGCAAGCTTCGTATATATTTTCTTTTTAACAAAATATACATATCTGAGTAGTAAAATAATCATTCAGAAACTTGACTAAATTTGTTGCAAAAACCTTACCCAGCCGCTTTACGGAAGCGAGGCAGAGGAGAGAACTAAGAGTGACTGGCACTGATTTTGCGCAGATTTTTATGCACACTCCAACGAGTCCAACTAGAGTTCAGTTACAGATTTTAAGTCATTTGATTCGCGAATAGAGGTCACTTTCAGACTACTGAAATTTTAATTCACCCTGGCTCACGTGACTTGTTGAATAATGAATGCCCCAGGGGGTCAGAAATAGATCAGAAAATCTGACTTATATTCATTTGAAGTGATGTTCTTCAGGGTGCGGGTCAGATCTTTCCTCTGACAGACCTCAGGACACACACCGTCATGACTTGTAAGTAGACTTGGTAGCTTTTTATTCTGACTTTGTTGAGACAGAAAAAAGAAAAAAAAATTATAAAAATGTTCAAATACCATTAAAAATACATTTAAAAACTTTCACGTGATATTATTATTATTATTATTATTATTATTATATTTATTATTATTATTATTATTATTATTATTATTATTATTATTATTATTATCACGAACACATTTATAACATGTAGGTGTTAAACCCTAAATTCATCATGCTATGATATTGGATCGCTTAGCAAATATCAAGACAGCAAGTCTGACTGATAATTTTGGAACATTTGGATCATTTGGAGCTAAAGACCATAGTTGATAACCAGGCATGTAATGTGCAATTTAAAAGCTTTACAAGACTGAAGCCTTATATTTTAATTTACCTATTTTAAAATAATGTATAAAACCCCATTACTGCACCGTACAACTTTATGAGAAATTAAAGCTGTCAGTGGTAAGAAAATAAGCAAATGGCCCATAGATATAGAACATTTTAAACATGAACCATGATTGCAATATCAATTGCACATTTAAATTGTAAAAACAAGGCAGAAATTGAAATTTTGACGTTCGTTGCTTCGTTATATAAATGGAGAATTCCAATAAACTGAATAAAATTAATTTAGACACATTATTGAAGTTTTACGTTTTAGGAGGCTACATTTGTTGAGTCTCCGTCAGTGCATTATTTTCTTTGGAATATGCGTTTCAGTTTTATATAGCCTACCTCTACGACATCTACGGAACAGAAGCCTACAAGGAAACACTGATAAAAAGCAACTTCACCGTTATATTAAAATTGCTTTATTTCTTTAAAAAGTACAATTCTTATGTCCTACTCCGTCACAATGTTGACCTGAGGCTAATTAGAAACGGCTCCACTCAGCTGAAGGCGTTGAATTTCGCATTAGCCTTGATGTTGGTCGGTGTAAACCTTGCAGAAGCAGGATTTTTTTTCGGCTGAGAGAATCGGTAACCCAAGCATGGCTGTTAAGAGCTCCCAGTGTCAACATTGTGGGTAGATGTGGACCACCGTCTGGCCAACATCCAGAGGTCTGTGCCTCTAACTTTCTTTTCTGACAGTGATAAGGAGACTTGATATGTGTAAATACATCTGAAACATTTGTGTTATTGAGATATCAGTCATTACTTTGGTGCAATGGAAAATGAGAAAAATATTACATCAGAATGTAAGGGAAGAGTTGCCAGAGCTACCAGCTCTGGGCATTTGATTTCCATCTTCTTCATATTTTGAACCACCAACAACTTCCCACTCAAACTCTTCATGCCTCGGCGTGGGTCAGGGAAAGGTTCAGGTGCAGTGGCGAAAAGCAACGTGGGATTAGCTCCTAAAGCATGGACATAAAGAGCCTCACGTCCTGCTGACAGATTAACATCTGCAGAAGAAATAAAAGACCAAGTTAAAGACAGAAAAAAACGGCTTAACAAACGTAAACGATTTTCGTATTTAATTAAACCACCCAAAATATTTCTGCTCGTGAAGTTGAGCCTAATCGAAGCTCGTGTTTGAGATTTAGTTGAAGATTAATAAATGGAGTCTTCCTCTGGTCTTGACTTAAAAAGTTTGCCACTCAAGTTGCAGTTTGAGGAGACAAAGGCTGATGTAGGAGGGCGATGCTGTCTCTGTCGAATGATTAATAGTGATGGTGGGATTTTTCCACGCCCGCTGCTCGGTGTTGACGGAAAACAAACGCCAAACGGTGCCGTGAAGAGAGAAGCTCTTCCGGGCTAAGACTTTTGGCTGTACACAGTGCCAAATTCTTCCATGGCACACGTGGCACACTCTTATAGTACTGCTTCTTATTCCTTTTTCTTGTTTATCAATGCGGATTTGGCACCACAGAAGCTTCCAAAACCCTCCATCTGCACAAACCTGTAAATTCTACCATCACTCAGCCGCTCAAAGGAAATGTTAGTGCATGTTGGTTTAATGGGTGCCCATGTTCTGATCAGCGGGGTCGAGCAGCCACTCTTTGGTTACCTATCTCCCCTTTCCGCCCACTGCTGACTGACAGGCACCCCTCACTACCACCGGGACGCATTGCCTCCTTATATATGACAGATACAATGTGTAACGTTTGGTTTTTATTTACCCAACAGCATGCGCCCTTTGCTGTGCTGGAAGACCAGAGGCAGCTTAAGTGGTAATAAAACAGAAGCGTTACTGGAAGGAGGGGGGCGATGTTGAGTTTTGTCTAATACACCATACAGGCAATAAAGGGAAAGGGAATGGGTTTTACAGAGGTAATGATTATGCCATCCATACACGGTGTTTTATTAGGATAGCTTTCTCCATCTAGACTGTCAATTGTTTCTTTGTTGTGCTAACATTCTAGTTTTTGCCTTGGTGTGGACTGCTCTTGAAACTGTAAGGATTAAGCTCTTTCAGCTGCCAACAGGCACCAAATATATGGCACTTTAAAACTGTCAGAACAGCCTTTCCCAGTGAATGGGCGACACGTGGAAAAGCTGCTTCTCAGTGAGAGGCTTGCTCCTCTGCCAGATACATTGCAGTGTCACATACCCCTCTTTTTTCTCGCTCCAAACTGATCCGTTTCTCCTCAGGGGCAATGACTGCCTCCATTAATGATTCACGGGCTCAAATAAAAGGGATTTAAGTTGACGTTGCATCACGTGAGCGGGACGCATAATACTGCGCGATGTTATGGCACTGGGAAGAAAAACCGGAGCCCCGGTCTGGCCATATGATGCAGATTATATGCTGGTTACCCCCACTTTCCGAGAGGGGAGTCTTGGCTTTGTAGTTTGTTTATCGGGGGGGGAGAAAAAGAAAGTAGAGGCGAGGCGGACTGAACGAAAGAGGAGCCCGTGTTTGTGGATGTATTCTGCTGTCACGGACGGATATGTTTTTCCACGCGGACAGTGTCTGAGCCTGAGCTTTGGGAGGATGGATTTTATTTTGAGGTATTTCCGCCGATTGTTCATTACCGTCGTGAGTTATTGCCGCGCAAGGCAGAGGTCAGTTTAAAAAAAGGGGGGAGGGGGGAAGAGGGGTTCCACTGCTTTTACGAGGCGACAAATATCAAGATGCAATTAATATTCACAATATTTAGATTCGCCGAGCAAAACGTTATTAGACCAGCATAATTCACAAATATTCCGTATTGGTAACAATTTACTTGCGCGGGCCGTTTAGATTGAGATGTTGTTTTATTTGAACTTTTCTACACTAATATAGCATAATAAGAAATGGGTAAAAAATGTCTGCTAAAATTTAAAATAAAACAGCAAAGCATTCAGATTTTCTGCTTAAAAAATCTACAGCAACATAAACAACCATTTGTGTAAATAGGCCTGTGATAGCCTACCGTTTGTAAAAAAACAGGAGCAAGTTCGAAACACCCAAACAGAGCACGCGGCTCTCGTTCAACCTGTCCTGTAAAACAGAACACCCCGTGTCTTTATGTGGTTTTATGTGTCTGCACGTAAATGATACATCAAGACGAGCTTCATAAAAAAGTAGGGGGCAAAGCGATGGGGTTGTGTCGCTTCGCCGGGGAAAACGAGGATATAATGGAAGAAGGAGTGCCATCCAGGACCGTGCGGCCGCGCTGAGGTCACGGCGCTCCTGCTTGATTTATGGGCGCGGGGACTTGGGGGAGATGGTGAGCGAAAGCTAATGACTATTCGATCCGTTGTGGAGTAGATGCTTACCGACCAGCAAGGAAACAAACAAAAAGCAAAACAAAAAAACACAACAAAAAAACCACACACACACACAAAAAAAATTAACATATTTGCAGGGGCCTAATTCGATCTTATTAGAGATATTATGGTGATAGGTAGTAATATTTAGGTAAGGTAAGATACTATGTTGAAAAATCATTTCTCTTGTGATTTTACCTGTGCCATTTATTTTATTCTTATATCTCTTTTGTGTGTTTTAGATGTTAGAAGAATAGATATGTTTTGTTTCTTGGAGCTAGAAAGACATCCCACTCTTTGTTTGATTACAAAAAGACTCGGAATCAACAATGATTCTAATGTCTTACCTTAATACTAGTTTAGAATGTTTCCTTGAATTTCTTTCTATATATATTTTTAAATTGAGTTAATTTGCCAAATTTTTCAACAATTAAAACGAGGGCCTATATTAGCGCGCTTAACAATAGTCTCATGAGTTGTAAAACAGTTCGCGCTTACACAATATAATCCATTAAATAAATATACATAAATGTAATAACACGTAACCATGACGGGTTAATTACCAAAAGATTAAAAGATTTTATTCCACTCCTTGTTGCAGAAATCCAGTCCAGTAAATTCAGGCTATCGCACTGTCTCGAAAACACCCTGAGCTGCCTCCGGTAAGTCCATATATCTTTATTGATCTGTGTTATGAATTCTTGATGGTGATATCCTTATTCAATTTCTAATAACTACCACACACGCCCACCAAAGCGCTCGCAGGGCTACAGAATCAACCTATGGCTTTTACATTTCCGTGTAGCAGCAATATGACCAGCTCGAGAGCAATAATTCTTTCTCTTCCACTTGTCTTTGTGGTGTAATTTGTCACCATAAAAGTGACGAGGAGAATCGCGGGTCTTGGAACGGTGCCTTACTCATTTCAAAAACTACTTTCTGTGAAAGCCATCTGCTTGTAGTTGCTGTGGTTTATTTCTGTGAAGTTTCTGAAAGCGTTTTCTTTATTTTGTTTTTCTTTTATCAACATTTCCGTTTATCCTCCTACCTTATTTTGCGCCTTATTACGCCCGACAAAAACGAGTAAAACCTTACTGACATTTAACCCTCTCCTCAGGGCCAAATTAAAGAAAAGGAAGAATCAGCACTTTAGCAAAGGACAACGAAGTAAATAATTATACAAAGTGACAACGTTGCTTTGTAAAAAGAAAAAGCAAAGTTAGCTAAAAAAATCCCTATCCCTGAATTTTTCTCCCACTCAGCTTCCCACGCCGTCCGTGCGTTCTACCTTTTCTAATTGTGTCATTGAATTTTGTCCCAGTCTGAAGCCAGCAGAGAAGCTCTTGCCTCTGGCCGTGTTTAGAGCTGAGCGGGGCCATAAATCTATTTATCTCCGTCTTTCTTTCTGGCTGCAAAAGACAGCATTACCATGCAGAGGGATTCCCCCCACGCTGCCGGCTCTCTTCTTCAGTGTTCCACGCTGTGTATTCCTCGCCTTGCCTTTTGGTGATGAAAGTTCAGCTCATTTTTCAAACCATCCTCTTAGTGGGGTTATCCTCTAATATACATGGGGAAAAAGCCTTGTTCCGCGGTGGCCCTCTGACTTAAATGCGCAAGATATGTTCCTCGTAAACTTTTAGAGTATATCAGGGGTAGATATGCAAAACGAACCGTGCGCCCTGTTGTTAAAACACCACTTTTTTTGTTAAAATGTTGGTTAATGATCAAGCCAGGGGTAGAATCCCTTTATGTCCCATGGAAATGGAAATCCAGCATGCTCAGCGCCTGATTATTCCTTTGTATTCGCATTCTCTCTGCAACATAACTACTAGCCTCATAATTCTTGGACCAGGAGAAGCCGAAAAAAACCTTTTAAAAACACTTTTGAGAAGGACTATTTCTTAATGATATATTATTATTATTATTATTGTTATATTAATTATCATTATTATTTCTACATGCACTACCTCCTTTGATTGGGGGAGGAGGAGAGGCAACCACTTGATTTGTACTGGCTTTCCAAGGCGCTACTTCATTTGCATAATTTTTCTTGTCTATGGTGACGCTCTGGTTCGGGGCAGTTCACTGGTGTCTGCATGGTACTGGTGAAGGATCTCATAGTCAAGCATTGCCTTGGCTGACGTTAATATTGCTATGAAGCCCTATCCATTGCTCTATAGCATAACGATAAATTCGTTCCTGAGGCCAGATAACTCTTATCTCGCTGACCCGACAGCTCACGCCTGCTTTCGTAATCTCGATTTACCCATCCACGTCGAGTAGGAGAAAAAGGAAAAGGAAAAAAAAAAAGGGGGCTTCTCTCGGCTCTTCCCTTTTTGTTGTGGCTGCTAATGCTTGGTGTATGGCAGGGCGCAGTCTGCTACTGCTCCTTCACCCAGTCAGCCCTGCCTGTCTGCCTGCCTTTAAACTTTTCTCTGGATTACTGCTTTGATCGATTTCGTCGCTGAATGAGAAAATATTGCTCGGTGCTCTGCATTCATCGAGAGAGGATAAGGTAAGCAGGCCAGAAATAGGCTCCCTCCGTTGTAAATGGTGGAGTTTGTGTGTCGCGCGGTGATTTATCACCGTATGACTTGGATCTCGGTTCAGGAAGAGTTCACACACACACAGTCAGGCAGCCAGATTTCTCTTGCGAGGAGCAGAGGGCTGCGCACACAGCTCTAGCCTGTCTTTTGTCTTTCTTGCTCTGCCATTTATGACTGTCGCAATGGTTCGCCAGGAGATACAAACTACAAAGCTTTCTGATATCTCTTCGCGGTCATCATTTGCGCAGACAGCATAGACGACTTCTTTCAGTTTGCGGTTTAACTGCACAGAATTCCAGCTGAGGGATCCTTTTTTATTATTATCATTATTATTGATTCTCCTACGCTGTTACATGCGTATGCACGCATGTAACAGCCCTGAGTTTGTGGTTTCATTTGGTTTTTGTTTGTTTTATGAAAGCAAAAATCTACTTTGGTTATGCCTGCTTTTCGGTTACAGTTTAAACAAAATATTGAACTTAATTATTAAATTTGTATCCTACAGCGACTCAATATAATTTATTTGTTAGGTTCTAATCAACTCTAAGACACATAAGAGCTTGAGTATTTTATTAAATTTATTTCACATAGGATTTAATTTGATTCCCTACTTAGATTTTATCACATTTTTATGTTGTATATGTTTTATAGAATTTCCAAAGAATCTGCAACCTTCAGTAGAGCGTAGTGTTCAGATGTAGAAGTTAAAGTCAAAAGATAAGAATGAATTGATTTAAATTTGTAGGAAAATGTAGTATTAATATAATAATAATAATAATAATTATTATTATTATTATTATTAGTGCCTATCCTCCTGTATATTATCCTGGAAATGTTTTTCCCCAGACAAACTGTCCGTGTGTACATTGTGGCTTAGCATTTTAAATAATGTGCATACATAGATTACGGGCCTGTAGCACGATACTATATCCGCTCTGTGCTTCAGGGTTTTCTGTCAGCCTGAGTAGTATACCAAGCATGGCTCACCGGGCTACTCATTCCGAGCAGGCAGTCCCGGCCCGCTGACCCACCATATATCACTGCAGCGGGCAGCGGGCAGCCTGCGCCTGCAGCCCCACCGACAGTAGCCATTATTTTGGGCCTGAGAGGAAAAGTTCATGCCATGGTCATGGGGATGCACGGATACCCACCCGGTTTTTCAGGTTTCCTCGGGGCCCTTTCATTTATCTTGTAACATGCTAAAACAGAGATAAAAAGAATGTGGCGTTATTTATTTTGTCCTGCTTTGCACCAGGTAGACCAGGGTGTTCTGTTTATTTGGTTACTGGGAGTATTCTTCTTTTAGGTCTGATAAAAAAAAATCAAATAAATAAATAAACTGCTTAAAAGCTCCTGGGCCACACTAGATGTTTTCACTTGCTGCAGAGGAAATGAGATATGCTGTTGACAGCCTGGTTTTTAGAATAATAATCTAACAGAAATATTATTTTCTTGTGTGGTAACCCGCTAACAAGACTAGCCATTTCCACAGCACGCTTTTTTTGTATCTTTTGCACTCTCTCCACAAGGTGTTCTGTACATTTCTATTTTGGCTCATTGGTTCAAGATGTCGCACAGTTTTATGTTAGGTTATAAATATGATATAAATATATATAAAAAAAAAAAACGATTTTATGTTACTTAGCACAGATGGTAATACGAGGCTAGAGCATGCCTTTGTGCCCGTGTAAGCCATAAGGTAAACGGTAATAGTCTACAGGACTGTTAGCCCTATCTTGCCTCTATAGTCTCCAGTGTCAAGTCTGCATTGAAAAGTAAGATGGATCGCCACCATTTCTCCTCCTCACAGTGCTTCTTGTAACCCTAGGTTCACACAAGGAGGCCATTGGCGGAGAGGCGTCACGTGACCACAGGGTGCCAATGTTATTCTACAAGGGTGTCAAGACCCTGTCAGTTTCTGAAATAAATATTGGGAAACGGCGAGATGCAAAAGGCAACCTACTACGACAGCTCTGCAATTTACAGTGGCTACCCATATCAAAGCGCAAATGGCTTCAGTTATGATGCCAATCAGGTCCAATATCCCCGGGCCTCTCATGTGGAAAGTGAGTACCATCGACCTGCCTGTTCCCTGCAGTCTCCTGGCAGCTCCGTGGCTCTGCAGAAGCCGGGGGAGATGCCGGAGGGCTGCGACAGGACCACAGCCATTCAGGCGGCACAGTCCAAGGTTCTTCCCGAAAGCAATCAACCGCAGGTGCCGGTATCAGGCCCACCCCCTCCCTCACAGTCCCCTGGTGCTATCAGCCAAAATGCAAGCAACGGGTCCAACCAGCCTGGTGCCAAGAACGGCTCCCCGACCTCTACCACTCGCAGCAAACAGATCTTCCCCTGGATGAAGGAATCCCGTCAGAACACCAAGCAGAAACCTACCAGTAGCGCCAGTTCAGGTACTCACTTCTGCTGACATTCGCACAACTTGTCACATTCATGAGTGGATGAATACACAGGGGCTATGGGTGGGCAGGCAGGTAAGGGGTTAGGAGGAAATGGGAAAGAGCACAACAGAACAATACTTTGTGAATAGGAAGGTCAAACCCTTCAGGTTTCTTTGCTGGTGGTACAGAGGTGTTAATTTGCCTTTATTATTACTGAGTCAGTGGTTTGAGTACGAAATGACACCACACAAGATTTGGTTCTCAGAACATATTCAGGAACAAAGAACTACAGTGAGATCTCCAACCCAATTAAGATAGTGGTCTGCTCCTAAGTGTTGCTTTTTAGTCTATATCCTGCAAAGGTTTGCATTGTGCTGAAAAGTCTGTCTTTCACATGCATTATAAGGCAGTAGCCTGTGGAAGAATTTGATGATATGAGTCCTCCTTGTCCCCATGCCCTACAGCTGACCTGCCCCTACTGTAAACATGCATCTCCCCTGATCACATAATGTTCCCGGAGAGACAGCAAACAAACACACACAACAGTTGTCTCTGTTTGTCCTGCTGTTTTGATTAGAGGTAAACTTGGTGGGTCAGTGCTTGCGTGGGGGGAGGGTGTATTTACGTAGAGCCAGCCTAAACCTTCAGAAACACTCATCCTCCCATGACCCAGTGGGTTTGATGGATATGTATGAAGTACAGGTATGTTTAACAGTAAAAATGCGAATTGATGTGGTATCATATAATCTAACTGGATTATGGAGTATTCACCGATAAGATATTTATTCATTTATTTATTTTAATGCACAAATGATGTAAGAAAGGGACACAAGGGTGCATATTTAGTCTTTTTTAGAAATAAAGATTTTCACATGATGTAATGAGCTTCATTTGCTCCCTTTTGATTTTGTTTGTTTATATTAAGAGGGTCATTTACTAAATTTCAGTTTTATTTTATGTCAGGTTTTAATTAGCTTTTAACAACACACACACTAGTTCATGTTAGGCAAACCTTTACACATAATTTACATATATAGGTCAGATGTTGATGTTCAAATTGACGGCTCCACAATGGTTTATGTTAGGATGTTTTATTAGTGGAAAAAAGAGTCACATACTTTTTCTGCGACCTTGCTCTGTTGTAGATTAAATATTAATTTAGTTCAATACTCATTTTCAGTTTAACCTATGCAAATCAGTCACTATGGGTAAGGAACATTAGAAGAGTGTAATTTGCTTGTATTATGCATGGGATATGTCCATATTCTGCTTTTATTCAAAGCCAATTTTAAGTTTTGCAATTGGTGTTTATTTACACAAAGACAATAAAAACTGATCTATTAATTGTTCTACTGATAAGATAATTAAGACTTAAAATGCAAATCTGTGCAGTTTTAGTGTATCTTATGCTGGCAAAAGTGTCTGAAAATCATTTTAAAGTCCATTACATATGCTACATATGCAAGGCATGTTTTTGAAAAGCCTTTTAAAAAATGTGTGGGTGGGGGGTGAGTGTCAAAATAATGATCAAAAATCACCTTGTTCACTCATGATCACCCTACATTGCCCTATAGACATTCCTTCTAACCCACGTGATACCTTTTTCTTTCATCTCTCCAATATCATTATGGGGTCAGGTTATGTCATGTTGGATTCCTTTTACTCCAGGTTTAGGAGACAGGTAGTGAAATTTATTTAGTGTTGGCTGCCTGCCACAACGGTAAGTAGACCAACCTTGCTATTCTGCAGCCAAGCTTCAGCCTTTTAAGCTTATCAGTGAGGGCAAGGCGAGCTTTCTCATGCACCCTGAGGAATACATAATATTTGTGCCTGTATTATGCGCATGCTGCTGTGCAAATATGGGGCCGGGAAGAGAGTCAAACTTCTTTAGTAACAATCCTAAGGTCACTTGGTTTCATATCACACACGAAATCCTAGTATTCCTCCGTTACATATCTTGTTTTGCAGTCAGTGTGTGCTCAGGCGCATTGATTGCTAATTGCCATATGGAGCTCTGATGATAACCCCTGCGTTGGGTGTAGATTTATCAAAATGTTGAGATGCTTGCAACTTGTTTAATCGGGAGGAGGAGCGAGAACCGACGATATTTAAATTATGTAGGCTTCTTTATGGGCATATATAGACTATATCTAGTAAACAGTTCTATCACCACCCTTAGAGCTTCACTATCAGATTGTGTTTTCACTCTCACTCCTCTGTCTCTGCCTCTGTACCTCCCCGTGTGTGTCTGTAATGGATTACTGACTGACATGCTCCTCTCTCTCCCTCTGACAGTGGAGAGTTGCCCCGGAGACAAGAGTCCTCCAGGGTCAGCCGCATCAAAGAGGGCCCGGACAGCTTATACCAGCGCCCAGCTTGTGGAGCTGGAGAAGGAGTTCCACTTTAACCGGTACCTCTGCAGACCCCGGAGGGTGGAGATGGCGAACTTGCTCAACCTCACAGAGAGACAGATCAAAATCTGGTTCCAGAACCGCAGGATGAAATACAAAAAGGATCAGAAAGGCGTCGGAATGATGCCTTCTCCTGGTGGACAGTCCCCGCGGAGTCCCGTGGGCCCGGCTTCCGGTGGTGGCAGCGGTGGGGGAGGCGGATATCTCAGCTCTATGCATTCTCTTGTAAACAGTGTACCATATGAATCCCAGTCGCCAACGTCTTACAATAAACCTCATCACAATGCATATGGTATGGCTACGTCATATCCTCCTCCTTTAAACAACTCCCTCAACAACTGCCCGCCTTCCCAGAAGAGATACCCCGGGACAGACTCGACCACGCCCGAATATGACGCACATCCTCTCCAAGGCAATGGCAACTACGGGACACACATGCAAGGTAGCCCCGTTTATGTCGGCGGAGGTTACATCGACTCAATGCCCAATTCTGGGGCCTCTGTTTTCGGTTTGACCCACCTCCCGCACCCACCGTCCGCAAATATGGAGTACAATGGAGCAATCACAATGGGCAACAGTCAGCATCACGGAGTGTGTGATCCGACTCCGACGTACACAGACCTAACACCGCACTACTCTCAGGGAAGAATCCAGGAAGCGCCCAAACTGACGCATCTGTAGCAATGCCGCTGCCTGGATCACTCCGCCCATTGTGTCATCCACCTCCAGACATATTACTGCTTTGTTTCTTCGCCTCCTCACGGATTCCACCTTCTCCTCTGCTTTTGTTTAAGTTCTCTATAGTTTGATGTGTGAAGTAGCGTAGGAAAAATAATCACGACTTGCTTGAATTTCCTCTATTTGCTTGTGTCATTGTCTCACAAAAACCTTTATCTAGACTGTTTAGAGTGGGAGGGAAGGGGGCACAGCATAGCCTATAGGCCTATTTAATATTTTCTTTTTAATATTTTGTTTTATTTTAATATTGAATCTCAAACAGGGTATTATGAACATGTTATTCATTTTCAATGTGAAGATGTCCGTCTTTTATTTATCCGCAGCTGAAGAATTGTGTTATTGCATTTTGTTGCACTTGTGTTAGAAACCTCAAGAGCCACGAGCTGGGATTTCTGAGGGAAATACGTTTTCAAAAACAAGGGTCATAAGCGTATATGCAACCTCCCTTGCATATGTTTTGCTATATTGAACTTTCTGATGTTATTTATTTTGTTCAGTGCAAAAGACTCCTTTAGTATTATTTGACACCCCTCCATCTTTGTGTGGGGAGAAGGTTGGTGGAAATTAGCGCCTGGGTCCTGTTCAGAGCTTACATGTAGTGTGAGGCTCATCGACGGTTGCAGCAGGAAACTGTCACCATAGGTCATGTTTTCCTTTCTTCTTCTTTTCCTTCTTCTTCTTCTTCTTTTCCTTCTACTTTTTCTTCTTTTTCGAGGAGGTGTTTTTTTTCTCAGCGACTGTAAAATCAACCAGTCTTGCAATAAGGGTGCAAAGAAGGACACATATTAGCAGTTTTTTTTATTGAAGAAAAAAGAACAAGAGAATACACATCATCACTTTTTCTTTCAATGTCAAACATTCCATGCTGCTCCAGTTCGAAGAATGAATAAAAGAACTGACATAAAATTAAAACACATTTTTTCAGTTTTAATTTAGACTCAGCAGTATTCCTCATTCACGTGTTGTACAAGCCAGTTTCCCTAAGTGATTAAAACAAATCCTGGTTTGGTATAATTTAATACAGGCTGGTACAGCCTGTTCTATGCTTAAAATCATTGAGGGTGAAACAAAAAGTAAAACTGCATCATTCAACAACATCATTAGCGAAGTCTAATAAAGCATTCTTTTAAAGATAAAAAGTGACATATCCTCAATAGGAATTTTATTTTTTCAAACACAAAATTGCAGAATCAATTTTTCGAAATTTCTATTTGAAAATATAAAAAACACGTCGATCTAAAAAAAAAAAAGGCTTCTGGGTTAGTTTTTCCCTCTGTCCTCTGCTCGATTCAGCGTGAGGAAAGCTCAAGGGTGGCCCTCTCCCCTCTTCTCATCTGCGTGGGTACATCCATAATAATAAAAATGTCACTCGGGGCCTTGTGGAGGTTCTGCAAGGAGACAACAAGCTAAATGAGAAATCGTTTAGAAAATAATTCCCTGATATATCCAGTCAGTCAAATGCGGTCAGAGAGGATACAGTCTGAAGTAGAATCATAAAAGAGCTTATTTGTGTAATTTATTCTGCAGATTTGCAGATGACATCCTAAAGCCAGTTCAGCTCGAAGACAGTCGGTTGTGATGATGATGAAAGTAAATTATGGATAGAAAGCTTAAAAAATATATTTTTTTCTGTTCCTCTTTGTATAATCTTATTAACTAAGATTCTAATGATAAAAGGAAAAGAAATCCACATATTTTGAAATGCTTGTATTCTTGCGGTTATTTCTTTGCACTGAAATTTCCAAAATGCATCACAATTAAAGCTACAATTTAGGGAAAAATACATACATTTTTTAGACAGAAAAAAATCATTTTAACATTTGATTAGATTTTCTGCATTATGGATTACTGTTTAATCAAACTGCTTATATGTATTTATTTCTCCCTCTTTTGTCCCAGGCAAACTAATATTCAGCACAAAATGATTGATTTCAATGGGCACGAGCATTAGTGGCCCTGACATATGGTTAGCAGGGAAACCTCGAACAATTGAGCCATGGTGTGTCATCGAAAAAAAAGTGCAATGAACAGTTCTGCATCTGACATACACACAGAGAAAAATACACGCACGTGCACATTGTACGCAGCAGGACAAGGATTTGGCCTATATGCGCAGTACACAAGACATTAACACTGAAATAGAAACCTGTCTTCATTTGATTTGAATCCGTGGGAAAGTGCTTTTAAATCAAACCTGCTGTAAAGATAAGTGTGTAGGACAGGCTGGAGTCCACTAAATGCCGCCACCCACTCCTTTCCTTGCACACAAAGCCTGTGCGTAATTCCAAAAAAGCCATCCGTCTCTTCCCTTAGCAACTCTGTCCTTCACGCAGTTAAGGCTGCTTACAAACAAGCACTTCAACTAAAACGAATATTATACGCCTTTGTGTAGAATCACAATTCAAAGATAAAACCAGGTACCCAAGATTATTTCACCCTCACACTCACCGTTGGCGCATTACCGCTCTTCCAGAGAGGAAATGGTCACATCTTGTGTGGCTGCCTTCTTATTTGTCTTTTGAAAGATCCCTCCAGCGACAACTAGACTATAACTGCGAGCAGAAACTGGTTCTAATATGACTGACCAGTGTTTCACAGAGCTTCCTGGCTGCATTTGATCCGGGGGAGAGTTAGAAGCCTTAAATGTGTTGTGAGGGCACCGAGCTGTCAGACCTTTTGGCGAGTAAGATTGATCGCGCGCAGGCTTCCAGGACTCTTTGTTTGGTATATAAGCAACAAACTGAGAGAGGCCTTCCACTTCTCTTCTTCCTTCTCTTCTGTTACTCACTAAGCCATATTTTTTTCAAAATGAAAATACAGCGTGTACTGCCTGACTAAAAACATCCTGAATGTGGCTTTCACAGATTATTCTGGAGAGGCAATGAAACCAAACACGGCGGGGGAAAAGCGATTCGATAACATTCCCATCTGCATAATAACGCTGCAAATGGATTCGTTGTAAATAGTCGATTGTAACTGTGTTGATGTTCGCTTCGTTGCAATTTCAGGTGGGGATAATAATGGAAATACAGTGGGAAGCTTTTCCCAGCATTCCAGCTATAGTATGCTTCCAGTAAATCCTGGCCTCGTGGCATCACAGTGTTTACATAAAAAGACTATTCAACCACTGTTCCTTTTAATAGAATGCAGTTATCATTGCTGCTTTAAGTCATCGAAAAAAATCTAAACATATGAAATCACACTAACAAGAGTTCTTGCAGTGAGTTGGTGTACTTAAATGACCACGCCTGGCCTAATTATAACATTGAACTTTTGTTGAATAAATGCAGATGTGCCTTAATATACCGTTTCTATAGTCCGTATACAGAAGAAAAATGTTACAGTGAGTATGTACTGCGAGTTTCTGCACGATTCTCGATGTTTTTCTGGTTTTAAAGGGCAAACTCTACTGAATGTTTCACATTTGTCAGTATTAACTTGGTACATTAGCTTTTTATTGCAACACATGGCAATGTTTTCAGTGCATATGTCACTGTAATGCTCCTTTGAAGACTCACATGTATCCTTGTGTCCATTGTCGTGACACCAGTTTCCACATATAGCCTATCCTGGTGTCCATAGTCCTATGATAGACTCAATTGTTGGATTTGCTACTACTGACAAGTCTCAATATCAGATTTTAGGGTTTCTTTTTTTCTTCTTCTCTGAAAGCTGCACAAATATGAAGAGCTTCTGGTGTGAAATGTTGGTGTGTGTATGTGTGTGCGTGTGAGTGCTAGTGTGTGGTGGGGGCGTTCTCACTGACATCCTCAAACAATACGAGAAAGAGGAGTGCACGAATCCGCGCACACCAGGCTGGGCTCCTTCCTTGTAATAGTGAGCGTCAGCCATTCTTAAAAAACACATTTTGTGGCTTAGTGGAGTGGACTGGAGGGGCAAGAGGAGGAAAAACTGAACGGACAAAGATGTAAATAAAAACAGTTGTTCCCCAGCTGAGCGAGGCGATCTTCACCAGAGTTTTTGGATCAATCAGGCAGACAGGGGCTTCTTTTGATTAAACCCCAAATTGTCATTGGGCAGAGGTAATCATGTGACAGGCAATTCGGTCCAATTTCAACCTTGTCTCCATGAATTCAATAGTTTAATAGTAGCTCGGTCCCCATACGGCCGTAATCACTGAAATAGAAAAAATCAACACCTGGAGATTTTTTTTAATGATTTTTTCTTCCTCGTCCTCGCTGAGCCGCAACATTTATAAAAATACGCGTGCAAACTTTCCTCGGCTCTCAGGGAGCGGAGATGAATTACGAATTCGAGCGAGAGAGCGGTTTTATCAATAGTCAGCCGTCGCTTGCTGAGTGCCTGACATCTTTCCCCCCTGTCGCTGATTCATTTCAAAGTTCATCAATCAAGAGCTCGACGCTTTCACGCCCGACACTGATTCCTCCTCCTTTTGAGCAGACCATTCCCAGCCTGAATCCGGGCAGCCATCCGCGGCACGGCCGGCCCAGACACAGCCCCGATGGATACAGCCCGCTGCCCACCGCCTCTTTACCCCCGGAATACCCATGGATGCGGGAGAAGAAAGCCTCCAAGAGGAACCACCTGCCAACTTCCACTGCTACCACCATTTCGAACGGACCAGTTTGCTTTTCTCCGAAAGGTAGGTGACGTGAAAGCAGTGGATAAATGCTTCAGATTCACTATCTGTTGTTAATAATACAGCCCTGCGGGCCCTCCAAAAACAATAAATGTGCTTCAGTAGTTCTGTTCTCGTAGATTTATGATTATTGAGGCGCTTTGTGTAACAAGGAAGACAAAAAGTTTGGGTAAAGTTTGGTGATGTAAGATGATTTATTCCCCTAGCCGAAGCAGAGTTTTGATGTGTGACAGTAATGAAGAGTGATGGAGTGCCTTTGCCGTGGAGGGCAGCTGGCGCATTCATTAGAATCTCACACCAGCATGGACCTCACTGTTTCATAGAGCACTGTTTGGTTCATGGAATACTGGCTTCTATTTTAATGTATAAAATAATCCGATCAGTATCTTAATGCAGTCATGATTTTGAAGAAAGGCTGCATAAGCTAAGGTTAGTTGCTCCAGCGGCCATTTTGCTGCAGCATTCTGAGCCACTCTCTAGTGGTTTGTGATAGCCATTGCATTAGATTTATGGGCAGCAGGGTTATGTAATTGTTGTGTCCTGCGTTTTAATCCCAAGCTACCGTGGTGCTTATTTTCCAGGTTCGCCTGAGATTGTGGAGAGTGGTGGGGGAGGAGGGGGATCCCGCCGGCTGAGAACAGCGTACACCAACACACAGCTGCTGGAGCTGGAGAAGGAATTCCATTTCAACAAGTATCTGTGCCGTCCGAGAAGGGTGGAAATAGCGGCCTTGCTGGACCTGACCGAGAGGCAGGTCAAAGTGTGGTTCCAGAACCGGCGTATGAAGCACAAGCGGCAGACCCAGAGCAAGGAGAACCACAATGGGGATGGGAAAGGGCAGAGCACCGAGGACGGCATCCACAGCGACGAGGAGGACGAGGGGCCCTTGTATGAGCAGAGCGGGGCCCTGTTGGAAAGAGATACCTGCTCCTTTCAGAACAACGCACAGCAGCTCCACAATGGAGAGTCCACGAGCTTTGCTGCCGCGCCGCTGAGCAGCAATGACAAAAATCTGAAACATTTTCCCAACCCGTCACCCACTGTTCCGGGCTGCATGTCAACAATGGGCCCCGGCTCGGCATCTGGTCCGGACAATGGTGACAGTCCCTCGGCCCTGGATGTTTCTTTACACGATTTTCAACCTTTTTCCTCGGATTCCTGCCTACAGCTTTCAGATGCAGCCTCGCCGAGCTTGTCAGGGTCTCTGGACAGCCCCGTGGACATTTCTGCGGACAGTTTTTATTTTTTCTCGGAGTCCCTAACCACGATCGACCTGCAGCATCTGAACTATTAACTAAAATTACTCAAAAAAAATTCTTGTGATATTTGGCTACAACTTTATTAACTCTGATGTTGTTTGTATATTCGGGACATTATTCTGTTGATATTTGACTTGACGATTGATACAAGGTAAGAATTTAATTAAATCACTGAAATAGCTCTACTTAAAATGACTTGTAATTACCATAACAACCTGATATTTTGGAATGGAAATCATGAGTGTGTGAATGATTCCTCAGTATTAGGCCTATGGAACTTGCTCATTTTTATTTTTGTATAGCTTCCAATGTCTTGGATATTTTTGTTAGAATACAATTAACTTGAAAAAAACTTCTTTCTGTTTGAGTCTTCCTTGCATTTGCAATTTTTTGCTTTCGCTTCAATTATGTACCTTATGTAAAAAATTAACAAATTTTCAGAAGTAGTAATAGAGAGACAAAGAATATGCAAATTTCTAATTAACAACAGGTTGGCTAGTTCAGTTTCCATTAAGCTATTGAGGACACACACGTGTTTGAATATTTGCCCACGTTTGAAATAGATCTAACGTAGATTACTAAGAAACGTTTGCTGAATTGAAACATATTAATAATAAATGATAACATATTTTTTTAGGTAAACGTTTATGAATTATTTAGTTACCTTCATTTCAAAATAATCAAAAATGTGTACAAATTGGAAATAAAAAAGTGCTTCATGGATCGGAAGCCTTAGCTTTAACGTGAAACGTCATTTTATTTTTTAAGATACGCTTTATTGCGAACGCTATTGTATGCTGTGATGAAGCGCATAGCATAGATTATTTCTATTTTCACCTTCAGACTTAATATTCTTTAGAGACAACGAGCGGAAAAAAGCAAATATGCCAGCACGTATCTGAGCATGGCAGGGTTCTTAACATTGTGTGCAAGTTGGAGTCAAATACCCGAGCCATGTTTGCCTTCAGGAGCTCATAAATCACTCCGTGGCATGAATGAGACGGGCATTAAGGAGACCAATTGTGGCGTAATGTGCACAAATAAAACCCACTTACGTTTTCATACGGGACTACCCAATTCCTAAGCTGAAAGGGGCCGAGTCTCTGCATGCGTTCGGTAATAATTCATTTTTATAGCTTGTTTAAACACGGCTCTCACTCGGCAGCAGCTACAGTCTGCTCACGTCTACACGTCAGAGTCTACACTCATTCTCAGTGTGAAAAGTAGTCCAAACTCAAGCCAAACTACTTGTGTTTCGCAAATGATTTCACAGATAAGTAATTAGTTTGCTTTCGGCATGGATGATAATAATCATTATGGTGTGCTTTATTAAAAATTATCTTTTTTCAAGATTTTGCAACATTTTTAGAGAATCAGGAAAAGCTTTTAGTTCAGTGACATGAATAATCCTGCACTACTGTATTTCTCTTCATTAGACTTCTGGGAATCCATTTTTAGCACGTGCTGTTTACTCAGTTTGCCTCACACTTCAACACAACTATATGTGAAATTAGTAGAAACAACCACCAGTTGCTAAGTGAGCCAGTATAGATCAATTCAGAAACTCACGAACGCGAGTGAAATTAAGCTGGAAACTATCGAATCGTCTAGAAGCCACACGCAGCTCATTAACTGGTTGAACACTGGTGGGGAAAGTTGTATGGTGATATGTGTGCGTGCGCGCGCGCGCGTGTGTGTGTATGTGTGGATTTGAAGGGGGTGGGGAGGGTAAAAGCAGAGAGAGCTTTGCACTCTTACTTTGACTGCTCTGACTAGCCACGGGGCCAGTATAACCAAATCATTCCGAGACAGCGCGCCTTTTCTGACCACATGCATTCACACAAAGAGCTAAGCTCCAAGGCCTGCATCTTTCCACAAGCAGACATGTCAGGATCCACACTGCGCCCACTCACTCACTGCAGAGGCAGCTGGGAAAACTGAGAGAAGGGAAAAGGGTTATGTGGGAGAGGATATTGACCCCAAAGGTTTTTTTTCTTCGCTGGTGGGAACTTTGGAACACGATTTAACTTTATAACCTATCTATTGAGTTTATGCAAGCCTCAATTGTTCATCTTAACAATGCTTTTCCAGATAACTCTCTCTTGTTAATCATCTTTACTTGAAAGAAGTAGTAGAAGAAATACAGTTAATGACAGAGCAGACATGTCATATTCAGGAAATTTGCTTGAAGTATTCAATTACTCTGCTCAAAATGAAACAACGATAAGAAAAAAGAGAAAAATATATATATATTCTGTATCAGAGGGTACATTCAACAGGTTTATTGTCTTAGTAATTCTGAAAAATAATTTTAACACTAATATAAGGCTGCCCATAAAGTTGGAATAAAATTTTTATTCTTAACCCCATCTCATGAAATGATCGTGACCATGTTATTTATTCATGATCAAGTCTCTTTTTAACTGATTCCCATGTCCTGGGTCACAGGCGATTACGATGCTTCTGAAAACAAACTGATTCTATTAGGGCGACCGAAATTTGGATGATACCATAGCAGTGTGGAAAGTTACTTGTCCACGCCGTTGTGTTGTTATTTAATCATCCCTAAATCTTATGCAAAGCATTCCCCACAGACATGGTAAGGAGAAAACTTTCAAAGTTGGAAGTGGAAGCTATTGAATAAAACACCTAACCCTTAAAATTGTTTTATGTTCAACTATCACAATTGAATAATAATCATAGCTGCTGGATGTGAACAGCTGAATGATATATTTCTGCTTTTATCTCTATTGCATAAAATATTTATAAACACAGCAAAAAGCATTTTGAGTGTTTGATCTCCTTCGGCCTTTAGGGGCGCTGAACACTCCTGTGACCGCTTGCTTCTTTTTTTCCCACCCCTTTCTTCTTCCTCCTCAGTGAGAGGTTGGGCATCTGCTGTCGCTGCTGCACACTCCCCCCTCTGCTCAGTCCTTTTCTCGCCTCTGCTTTCCGTGGCCATTTATTTCTCCAGCAGCTTTATGTGATGAACTTAACAGGATAATCAGCCCACACTTGCACCTCGGGCTACAGACGAACATTAGCTTCACGATGGGCCTGGCATTATTATATCATTTGATCATTATACATGCATAATGAATACGCGTGGGGGTGAAACCAGAGGAGATGGCAGACCTTATGACCTGAGAGAGTACAAAAATTAATACCACATCGTCTTAATGTTCAGTGTGTTGTCATTTCATTACCTGTGGCAACACAACATAACTATGCAAATCGTGTCACTTCAGTATTTTGGCGCGCCATTTTCTGGGGCTAAATGAGAACCAAAGCGGTTAGAGGAAAAGTTTACGTCAAGGTATCATTTCTACACATCGCATGGCGTGAAATGGCACAACTGCCCCGCCTAATGTCTTCTGATGCCACACATGACTCGGCGTTTAAACTACGACCAAGATCAGGAAACAAAGTTGTTAAAAAAAAAACTACACCAACGTAATTTCAGCTGTATCCAGAGTAAAAACCCCTCTGCCTCTCCTTCATTGTCACGCTGTGACAATATTTGCTGAGAAAATCCCTTAATTTTCAAGCGTGAAACATTTTGCATTGGAACGAGACATTAATAGCCCAGAGATAGCCCGTGGCAGTGGCACACACTCTTAGCCATCCATCCATCTGGAGGAGAATGACACCGTTATATATACTACATCCCGGCTGTTATGCGCGGAAGACACACGCACTAATGTGTGTGCGCGCGCACGGACACACATACAGAGAGAGAGAGAGACTAATATGTCATCTCTATTGCAAAAACACATACCTAAGGTCAGAGTGCAGGGCCATCCTCGTAATGAAGTTGCAGAAGGTGTAGCGTTTGTTTCTCCTCGGTGGGAGAGCACGCAGCGGGGGGGTTAGAAGCCGTGTATGCGCTACCCAGCATCTCCTGCGACCCCGGAGCTGCTCACCGCCTTCTGCCTCCAAGCTCATTGTTTGCTCGGCCAATACATTAGTGGCGACGCGCGTCACCTTGATCGACGAGCGCTTGGAATTTAAATAGCCCCTCAAACACCAATCTGTCACCGGCTGAGGAGGATAAGGACAAGTACCTCACTGGCTGACCCGGGCCCACGTGACATTACCAGTTCATTGATATCGGGCCATGGATCCCCCTCCCTCCACTGATAAGGACCAAGTTTAGGTAAAGGTGGGCACGGTCAGTTAGGGCAAGAGAGGGAAGAGATCAGAGGGTGCAGAGGACGGTCCCTCAATCCTCCTACAACAATGCTACAATGAGTAGCTTCTTAGACTACTCGGTGATGAGCGGTGAAGGTGGCTCGTGCTCTGTCAGGGCTTTCCACTCGGACCACGGGATTACAACTTTCCAGTCCTGCGGGGCTTCTGTCAACAACTGCGGGGCGGATGATCATTTTATGGCAAGCAGGACTTCCCCTGACAGCATCACACACCAGCCTGGTTCCTACCAGTCATCTTCAAGCTCTTTGGGTCTCTCATACGGAGCCCATCCGGCCTGTAGTCCCAGCTATGGACCCCAAAGTTTCTGCGCGACCTATAACCATTACACACTCAACCAGGAAGTAGACTCTACCCAAGCATTCCCTCAGTGTGGCCCACTGATGTATTCGGGTAACATATCCTCTTCTGTGGTCTCTCAGCATCGCCATGGTTACAGTGCCGCCCCCCTGGGTCAGCTGCAGTATACCCACTCTGCCTATGGCGGCGGGCATGAGCAAGCAGCCCCTTACCCCGGGGCCCCAAACCCGCTGTCACCTCTACACGCAGCTCACCTGGAGGCTTGCTGTTCTCCTCTGTCTGAGGGCACATCTTCTGCTCAAACATTTGACTGGATGAAAGTTAAGAGGAATCCACCGAAAACAGGTGGGTGCCAAGTTCTGTGTGAAAAACAAAGAAGTAGACATGGCACCGAGACTTCAAACAAAGCTGGCTTAAATGGTTAAAACTTTGTACAATGAAGGAGCTGAAGGTATTGTACAGGGCAATCTGATACCAAACGCGTTTAATGCCAGTGTTGACTTCAAATCCGCAATTGTATTATGATGCATATATTGATGTTATATTCTATTTGTGTTAGATCTGTTTTGCTCTTTGAAGAACATTGATGATAGATTCGTGGGTAAACGTGACTTGTGTTGCATAAAAGTTTACTCTTCTTGGATTAGTACGGAAAAGTGTCTCAGAGGTGATGCATAATGTGATAAGAAAACAGTCAGGAACACCATTGTTCAAATCTGTTTTCTTATATACAGGAAGGTCTGGTGAATATGGATATGCTGGTCAGCCGAATACTGTGCGAACCAACTTCACCACCAAGCAGCTGACAGAACTGGAAAAGGAATTTCACTTCAATAAGTACCTGACCCGGGCGCGCCGCGTGGAGATTGCCGCTGCGCTTCAGCTTAATGAGACTCAGGTGAAAATTTGGTTCCAGAACCGAAGAATGAAACAGAAAAAGAGGGAGAAAGAGGGTCTGTTGCCAGCTAAAGTTGCAACCTCAGAGACAGTAGAAGGCATTCAAGAGAAATTGGACGATGCAGCCTCTGAGAGGTCGATTTCAGCCCCATCCACGCCCTCTCCCACTTCCTCCACAATATCGTCTTCTGGGGTTGATCCTTACACCTCAAACTGAGGACCAATTTTCTCTTTAGCTTCAACATATACCAAAGTATCGAAACCAAAGTCGTTGTTGGTGGATGACGTTTTTGTGGACATTTAGATAACAATGCTGTGATGGAGCCTTTCGACATATGAATCACTCCCTGGCTTTAGTTAAGTTTCTTTTTAATTGTGTAATGTCTCCACAAGGACAAAGTCACTGCTGCCCAAACAAGTATCACGGTACAAAATGTGTTAATTTGCTTTTGAAGGTTGGCTGACATTTTTGCTAATTTTCCATACTACATTGAGACACTGTTACCCTTATACCTGCCCCTTACTAGTGCTGCTAAATAGCCTCAAATCAAATCAGAACAAATATACCTCAAATATGCTTAAGATGATCATCCCACCCAAAGGTGGTCTGAATGTACTAACTGCCATCAATTAGGCATCCCACAATCAGAGATGACAACTTTAATAATTCTCAGTAAGTGAATTGTAATGTTCCTTAATCAATATCACTTCTTTGTTTCAGGTGTCTGTGTGCGTGGACTGTTTGGATGTATTGTGTGATTTGCATGACGCGTAATTCCTTCATGTGTCATTAGTGGGGCGCTGAGTTTTATCAGTTACGGAACCGGTCTTTCAAGCCTTTGTATGTTTCAGGCTTTTACCTGCTATCTATTTAATCAAGCGGAACACAAACTGTTTTGTCCAGACAGACGTTTACCGGTCAATCGTGTGTATTAAAGTATGTTTACCTCTAAACCTTTTCTATTGTGTTATTTCTGTTGGGGGAGTATGCGTAAAATAAATTTAAAGCTGATTCAATGCCAATTTAGATCTGAATCTTATCTGATGTGTGTATTTTAAGATTTGCATACAGAAGAACAAACCTCTGTCCAGTCTGAGAAACTCCACATGCCGGTTTTACTCATCCGACTCAGTGTATGCGGCCCTGTGTGCTCCCGTCCCTGGGGTAAAGAGTTATTGACATAATAAAGGCATGTTTATCCATAAGGAAGATGAGAGCGCATATGCCAGCGCCATTTGTGATGACAACCTTATTGAGCCCTTGGCTTATTGGGGGGACAAAAAAAAAAAGCTTTATTGATTGAACTATCGAGATTATGCTATTGACATAATGGGAGCCCAAACGCTCCTGTCAGTGTCAGCTCCTCAGTTCCCAAGTTACATGGAGATGTCATCATCCCCACCTGATGATAAGTATGAAAACTTGTAGTACTATACGTCACACAGCCATAAACTGTTTCAGCAGAACATAGTGAAAACATAAAACAAAAACGCAAGTTGTAATTTACAAGTTGTACTAAAAATTGTGATTTTATGAACAACTTAAAACAAAATGGCAGAATTCGGCGCACTGGGAATTTGAGCGAGTTAGGGTTTTCCGATCCTTTTGTTGTTTTAATTCCTGGCGTGCAGGATGCGAGTCCCTACTTCCATAAAAGGGCAAAGAGACGCCGAAAGCGCCTATGATTAATGAGCGACATTCACCTTTACTTTGGGTCCACCTGCAAGTGTTGCCGTATTCGAGCTGCGGAGACCTGCTAAGGCTGCACCACAGGCCATCCTATTCAGCGACACACGACAGAGGACAGTAAGTAATACAAACGATCATTGTAACTTTTTTATTTAAAAACATCACATCTTTATTTGTACTATAGGCTACGTGATTGGGTAAAGTTTTTTTCAATAGAGGTCATATCATATTTTGCATCAAAGCTGTAGTGATTAGTTGGGTAACTACAAACAATGTTTTTTATATGTTTCGGTGTAAATAAAACATGAACGCAGACTTGCTACTCTATTTGCTCTATTTCTGAATACTCTGCTATTCAGAAAAATAATGACCAAGTAAAACAAACAAAAAACGACAACTGAATCATAGCTTTCTGTATGTTTAATAGCTTGCAGAGTGAAATATTTTGTAATGAAAATGTATTTAAGTATTTACTAAAGTAAATGATTCCCTATGACTAAATGGTTTTAGAACAAGTAAAATAAAGAGAGAGAGAGAAATATATAGGCCAGTAACTAAATTAGCCTACTGAATAAGTTATTTCTTTGACAGGTATTTAAAAATAAGAATCAAAACCTTATTTTTCATATAAAAAGTTGTAATTATTTTTTGTGTGTTAAGTTTAAACAAACAAATTTATTATAAAAACACTATCTATCTATCTATCTATCTATCTATCTATCTATCTATCTATCTAT
>JAVQJG010262407.1:0-25390 GCA_036024015.1 Craterocephalus amniculus
CTGTTTTTATTTTGTATAGCACTTTGTTTTGCCAATGGCATGAAAAGCGCTCTATAAATAAATAAAGTTTGAAGTTTGAAGTTTGATACTTCAGAAAAAAAAGAATATCAAGATTCCACTCTGATGTTACTGAATATGCCATTTGTTCAAACTCTCAGATCAGCAGAAACACTCACATGATTTAAAACCAGGTTAAAGACCCTCCTGTTCTCTGCTAGTTTTTTATCTGAAAGTCTAAATCTGTAGCGTTTCTTTTAAGCTTGAATTTTACACTTGATCATGTTTTTAATCTGTTTTCCTTTCTTAATCTTGATTTTGATTTTATTTCCTCTCTAAAACTTTGCTTTGTTTAAATGTACTTTTCTGCCATGGAAAGCACCTTGGCTTGTCCTGTTTATAAATAAACCTGCCTTGCCTTTGCAAACCTAAACCGAGCTGCCTCACTCTTCCCTGCAACCCTTTCACACAAGCCTTTTTTTAATTGGGTTGTCATGAACTTTAACATTTCACATTCTAACTGAGACTTGGATAGTTTAGATTTTTGCTGTGTATCTGAGCATTGCACGGTCTGACCCTGGACCGAACTGGCTGGGACATTCACACAGAGACTGTCAACTGTTTTCTGCTTGTGAAAAATCTTTCTCTCGATAGAAAAATGGACTGCAGAGAGTTGGGAAATGACCTCATAACCCTTAGATTGTACCAGTTGCCCTCTGAGATCGTTGCAGATGTCTTTCCTCCTTGGCATTGTGTTAACACACACCTGAGTACTGCCAAGCAGCTATCTGATGAAACTTCTCCTTCTACAGAGGAGATCACACTGATGATGATCCATTGATTAAATGCTTTTAATTTGTAGGAGCTGGCTGCTACTTACCCTCTTAGTTAAAAGCAGCAAAGTAAACTTAGTTATTCCCAGGCTACTTCTGCATTTTGTCTGTCCAGTAAAAGAAGTAATTATCCGGAAGTCCTGAAGATATTTATCTTGAGTTGTGGAGTTCTGACATTAATTCAGCGCCTCAGCACTTTTTTTTTTGCACATCAAGTGTTTTATGTTTGGGGAAAAAATAGACTAGTTTGGATTGTGGAGCTGATGCTGAATCCCAGTCTGAACTCAGAGAAGCTCTTCCCTCTTCGTGATGTCAGAGCCTCAGCAGCTGCCTGCCTCCTAAAGCCAGCAGCAGGGGGGAGAAGTCAGTCACTGTGTGGGGCTTACGGCTGCTGAACTGCACTCCCAGTCTCTTTCCTGAGCATTTGCTTCACATAAGCCCAGGAGAAGAAGCAGCACAGGGAAAACTGCTGGAAAATCTCCTGATGTCACCAGTTTATGGGACCTGCAGCTGGAACATGGAGCGGTCAGAGAGCGACATGAAGGAAACGTCCAAGAGGAAGAGACGGAGAAGATGTAAAGGCAAAGGTTAGTAGTTGTTGAAGGTTGTGTGGGAGCACTGGAGGGGATGATACTGTAACACTGAAATTGGCCGATTTATATTAAGTTATTAAAGATATTTTGAAGAGAATGAGTCTGTATAGGTTAGTCTTCAGTCAATTCGGAGATCTTCATTGCAAACATTGAGATGAGTTGGTTTGAAGTTGTATTACTATTGCATTGCATCAGTAGGTGCATAAAAGAGTAATCATTTTGTTTGTACTTTGCTGTCTTTTGTAGTGGTTTTAATAGAATGTAGAGAAAGAAAAAACCTGAATGTTTGAGTTAAAACCCAGCTAATCATGGTTAACTTCATTCTGAACTTCAGACGAAAACAAAGAAATTTCAAATTAAAGTTTTTCTTTTATGACTTCCCTTAAACCCAGACACTGTGGCTGAACTCAGCCACAGGTTTCTATACGTCTGGCGCTGTTAGAGTATCAGAGTCACATGTGGTCCGATTGCTTCATTTCACTGGTCAGGTCTATTCCTCTGATGTGATCCAGTCTTTGCTTTGTACCCTAAAACAGTGGACCAGATGTAGCGAAGCTAGATTCATCTGTTGATATGAGCAAAGCATTGTAATAAAAAGGAAAATGAAAAGCACTGGTTCTGTTTTGATTGGGGTATGATTTGACTGAATTTGCAACGACTTTGTTGGGAACTGGCACCATAGATTAAAGCTAATATGGATAACATAAACTCTTCTTTTGATCCTTACTCTCAGTGTTTGCAGGTAACGAAAACAGTTGCAGTCTGTTAGTGTGACAGGGGAACTGATGTGCCAGGTCTTAAATTACTTAACATATTTCCATTTTTATCTAAAACAGATTTTCATTGATTAAGAAAAACTTATGGTGAATAAGATGTTTACTGGACTATTTTAATTGCATCCTTTGATGTAACAATCGTAAAAATCATATCTATTTGTCACATCTCGCCCACGGGACGATTGGTAAAGATTAATAAAGGTGCTGCACAACTGGTTTCACGTAGCGCTTTCAGACACTGTTCGGCTTCTGGCACTAACTTTGGCTCCGTTTTCTATCTCGGAACCTCAAAGTGATGAGTTGTTCATGACCGGACCAGCTCTGATAGCTAATTCACGTCTAAGTATCTTTAGAAGGGTGGGACTTTGCTAAATATTCAAAAATAAAAGCTCTGAGTGAAACTCACTTATCTGGTCATCAAGTCAAAAGAGTGAGTCTTTGAAAAGAGCCACACTTCCCCTGGTACTTTCTGGGGAACTGGCCCCCCAGTTTAACTAGCAACAAAGTGAGGCAACTTTAGCCTGTGGAATTAAATATTAACATCTTAGAGATTTGGTCCTGAAAGTTCAGCGTTTACATTATCAGGCTCCACCATAACCTGTCGTTTCCCAAAATAAACATAATGGGTAGATGACCGAGCAAATGAAAGTGTTAGGATGGCAACGCACGCTCACATAAATCTAGCCGACTGAATTTTAGATTGAGCCTCTTCAGTTCTGGCTGCTATCGTTTCTGTCCTGCAGCTCTGCGTTTGCCTGAGTCCTTCACACATCGCGGGATCCTTCCTCACTTTCTGAAGCACAAAGCCCAGTCTTTGCTTTTTTAAGTCTACTAGTAGCTTGTCTGTGTCTTAACAAACTAGTGGGCTGCAGCAGGTGAAAGGAAGACTGAAGGCAAAATAAAGACAGAAAACGCAACAAGCAAAAAATCAACTCACACTCCTTTCAATGTGACCTTCTAATATTGTTAGTGTTGCTTGTTGATAAAGAAGACGACCTGTACTGTACTGTTGGAGCTGCGGATGGTTCATTGGTAATATTCAACTAGATTAGTTCCCAGTGCAGCAGGTCGGCTGCAGGTAAAATGTGCCACCCAGCAGAGATGCACACTCACTGTCAAACCTGTTGGCAATCTAAAGTGAATGAACTGTCCACATCCTCAGAATCAAACTCATACGAGCTAAAAGGAACTCAACAAAACAGCCTTTGTGTCAAACATGAAGTTAAAACCGCAATTAAACACACTAAATCCATAACTCTCTGATTTCAAAGGAGTTTATTCTAAATGGGAGTAAATTATGAAGATTTCCCAGCATTTTGTTCAGGAGTTTCTCTCCAAATAAAAACTGTGGCAGGCCTGATACGCCCAGAGGCTCAGGAAAGGCTGCCGGGTATATCATCTGGGGAACATGACCGTCTGCACAAGAGTTCATCCAAATCCATTCTATAGCTGCCGACGGGTTTTAATATGGATCAGCAGGGAGTTTTCCACAGAGCCCTGCTGCTGACAAGGCTAAAAGTAAGAGAGGCCTCAGCAAATAAACAAAAACTTAAAATTTTAATTTTGGACCTTAATGACATGCTAAGGCTGTCATGAGAAGACTTTAATTATTAAAAATTATGCATAAAGTAGATAAAAAAGAGATTTAGTCTAAAAACACTGAATGTTCTCTCTGCATTTACTGTTTGCCTTGCATAAATGTAATGTGTCATCACTATACAAGCTCTAGTAATCATAATTACAGTCGTCAGGGCAACAGGTCAGGCTGGCAGGATTAAACAGGCATTGTTCTGCAAATGTTAATCCTCCGTTAATGCTGCAGATTACTCCATGATGGCCGTGGTATTAAAATCTAGTGGTTATTCAAAGTGCGCTAAGCCTATTCCACTTTGGTTAATGACACATCAGCCTTTTGTACATGTGTGCTGAAGTGAAAGCATGTCCTCTTTGGAAAATAAATACCTCCAGAAAATCATAAATCCTGGTTTGTTCATTTTATTTCATTTTTGGGGCAGCAAGTACTAACGTTAATGCTCCCACCGCATCCGACAATAGCTGTGGTTTAATACCAGCTGTGATTTTAAAAGAGGGGGGTGGCATCTCTTTTGCTCGGATGTCAGTCCACAGCATTCTTTGTTGTTCAGAAAATAAAAGGAACTTTCACTCAAACAAAGGTGAATTCTATCACTATACTGGCAAACAAGTGGAAAGCATAGATTTTATGCATTGCAATTTGTTGTAGGAAGTTTATAACTGAGGAGAAATTTCTTCATTTATTACTGACCTATAATTTCGAGGGTTAATGCAATACAGTTGATGCACAGTTAGAGCAGAAGAGACTCTCATGAGAATGTGTGAAAACGGTGAAATAATGAGCTGTGTGCCACCATGATAGTTGCTGTGTGACGTGATGCCTTTAACCCTTTCATTCATGAATTATTAAGAAGCACTGCCACATATTTGCATTGAGTGATTAACTTCCACTTTTGATTTCTCAAATCATATTTTATTTTTTATTTATTTAACGTATTTTGACATTTTATTCAAAATGATGAATGAAATACGCTTTTCATATTTCTATAAAATGGATATCCTGTAAAAATATAGCTGTATCATTTTCTTTTTTCTGTTTATCACAAAAGAAAGCGTAAATATGTACATATATAAATATTTATTCTACACTAAGTGACAGCGTATTGCATGACTCACTTATGTCCCCTGGAGCGGCAAAATTACAAATTTTTTATCCCCACCCATGCATATACTAGAAAAATTTAGACTTTGTATTTAGACTTTTTGACTTTTCAGTTTTGCTTTACATACTGCATCTCACGTTAGATAAAGAGTGGGTCAATCACTCTGGTCATTCAAATAAACCAAGTATATATAGAATTATATTTCATTGTAAAACTCTCAAAAGCAATGATAAAATAAAAAAGCTTTAAAAAATTTGAAATTGAATGATTAATAATAGACAGCTAAAATTAACTAAATAAGTAATGCATTAAACAGTATAGATAACAAGGTCAAATGTGACAGATGACAAACAATGATGTAGTGCTAATCCAAAGTACATAATATCATAATTATAATGTAATGGACAGTAAAGTGCCAATAGTGCACGGTGTTGCCAACTATCTGTAAAAAGAAAAAAGGAATATGAGGAGTTGTGTTGATGAAGATATTAAAAACTTTATGTAAGCTGACAGAATCTGCTGGACAGACGGAAATCAGAGGATTTTCTCTGTGTACAGATGAGGAGATAAACTTGTGTTGCTTTCAGTCAAAACAAATTGCCATTTGGCTGTAAAAATCCCCTTCTGCTGGCTTTTCAGTCAAATTAACAAACTGTCATTTGTTGGCTGCAAAGTCTCAGAGAAATGATTTGATTGTCCTGCTTTGAGTGAGGATTATGATTCTCCAACATGGAACAAACAGCTGCTGTCTGCGGTGGTTCACTCAGTTTTTTTTTTCTGACTTTCTGTGCTCGGATATATTTGTATATTGGATACATTTTGGATAAGTGAGCACCATTGTGCCGTCAAACCTAGTGGGGCATGTCAGTGCGCAATTTCATTGATGGATTCTGCAATCGCCGCACTTCTCAGGGGCTCTGGGTGCATGAAAACATTAGCAATATGGTTTGTGTGCCCATTTAACTTAATTGCAGGGATGCTCAATGGAAGAGTGAGGGCTCTTATTTTATCTGAAGCTTAGAGAGGAAATGCTGCTGCACAGATTTCATCCTGCTGGGGTTGATGATGCTGCTAAAAGAGTGACATCTCTCCAGTCTTGGATTGCAGTTGAATGAAAGATTTTACACTCAAGAATTACAGCTTTGTCAGCCCAAATAACTGCAAAACTGAAAATAAATGAAAGAACAACCTAAGGATTAAGTTTTAGATTTAATCCTCATATATGCAAAGCTTGTCGTATTTATACTACTGTATATACACTCTCCGACAATGTTTTTACAGCTGTTCAATCGCTTGTTAACAGAAATATCTAATCAGCCACTCACATGGAAAAGAAGACTCGCTGAAGTTCAATCTGAGCCTCAAAATTATGAAGAAACAAGATATGTGTCTCTGAATGTGGCATGGTTGCAGAAACTAATGATCTACTGGGATTTTCACACACAACCATCTCTGCGGTTTATAGAATGGTCTAAAGAGGGGAAAATATCTCTGAACACACAACATGATGGGCTCCAGCAGCAGCAGACACACTGGGGGCCCTCCTGTCAGCTAAGAACAGGAAACTCAGGCTATAATTTACACAGACTCACTGGACAATCTGGTCCGATGAGTTTCCAGTTCAGCTCCACCTTCAGGGTTAGGGTTAGGGTTAACCCCTAACCCACCATCCTGCCTTGGACCACACCTGCTGCAATTTAACTTCTTCAAATTCTTGATTTTTTACTTAAAACAGGTTTTATTGGTAAAAATGTGTTGCATTAGTTTCACTGGACTTTTTTCTTGCTGGATTGCTGATGATACAGGAGTGTTGGATCTATAGCCATCGTTATGGCTCTAGTACCTCTAGTACCCTCTGGTACCATAGCATGATTCTTATGGCGTTCTGTAGGTGCCTCTTGTTTACACAGATTTAATCATGAGCCCTAGGCACAGGAAATTTTTCGTATTTAAAGAGAATTTTGCATGTAATAAGGCTTGTCTAAAAGCTGTGATGGCCGAGAGGTTAAGGCGTTGGACTCGAAACCCAATGGGGTTTCCCCTCGTAGGTTCAAATCCTACTCACAGCGATGACTCAAGTATTTCTTTCCCTAATTTATGTGGCAGCTATAGAATAAAAGTCATTAAGCAAGATGCAGACTGAAACTCGAACCTGCACACCTGCTATTTCTGCCAATCTTGTCTAAACTCACCATGAAAACTGGTGGATACAGTATAGTCAGGAAGGCACATTTATAGAAATATTCAGAAGAAGTAGCTTTCAGTAAACACCTCCATCTCTAGCAATACTTTCTTAAATGTTGCAGTGAGTAGGATTCGAACCATTGGATTTCGAGTCCAACGCCTTAACCTCTTGGCCATCACAGCTACACAAGACCAGCTATTTGCAGTGTTTTTTCTCTCCACAACTGGACATTTATCCATTTTAGGCCTGACAGGGTCAACACATATTAAAGATCACAAAAAATATATGTAAACAGACTGAAGAGGGAAACGAATTTAGGAGCCAAAACTGTAATTTACCCGTAGAATTAGACTCAAAAACAAGTATAAAGATTAAACGTGAGGAAAAGAAACTGCCACTACAAGGACCAATGCTGTGAAACAGCAACCAGAAAAAGAAAGCAGCATGAAAACTGGTGCATATAGGAAATATAGCCACTGGTCCAGATATAGAGACCAGTATCACTCCAGAACATGTGGCAGCTGTGAAAGGACTCTCTTATCATCCATCCGTCCATTTTCTATACTACTTATTCCAATTCAGGGTCACTGGAAGCTGGAGCCCATCCCAGGGATTAACTAGAACCCTTCCATAGCAGAAGGTCAAACCAGCAGCCTTTCTTTCTTAGTATTTTTGGGAATATCAAGTGTTATAACCAACATATACTCGCATGCAAACACGTCTAGTAACAGATGATGAAATGAAACGTGTCCATATCAAAAGCAGTGTCCTTAATAAACGTTGTGATGCTTTGATTCTTCAGTGTAGTCAGTGCTTAATATATTTACATGCAAACATATAAAACATGATGAGCAGCAGCACAATGTTGGCAGCATTGTGCAAACAACAGACTGTGACGCAAGCCACACAGCTGGGGGCGCATAATCTGATACAACGAGCCAGCATTGCGGGTTATCCTGCCCCCACATCAGCAGCAGAACCGGATAATCTCCAAATCTTCACCCTGGAAAGCATGTTCCTAAAAGTTTGTTTGAATTCTCTAAAAACTGTTTGCATGTAGATGAAAATCACAAATACATCTGTTGTTTTTACTATTCTCTATGAAAAATGCAGCCTTCTTACCAGGAGGTGATCAGAATTAAGGTGGATAGGATTTCCATGGCACTTTTTAAAGCACTTTGCATTGACTCCATTTTTCCTTCATTCACTGGTGGTGGTAAGCTAAGCGTGCAACCACAGCTGACACGGCAGCCCACCCAACAGCCTCTCCGACCACCGGCAAACATTTTGAACCATTAAAATGCATGCATTCCAATTTTCTGGTTAGAAAACATTAAATCAGCGTCACCAGACGGGCTCATCTGCAGAAGGTTAGAAAATCTAAGCTCTCTTTTGGCTTTATTATTGCAAAGCTCTGAATCATGATCAAAATCCAAAGCAGATCCATTTAAAGAGACAAAACATCTAAATGACTCACCGACAGTTAACAGTAATAAAAAAACGAGAGCTAATTTTTCAAACTGATAAAGCAGAGCAGCAGGCACAGCGCATTAGAAGCTGAAGTCATCGTGAGCAGCCAACGGTCTGCCTAAGATTACGGCTGTCATTGTTATTATCTCTCATTGCACATTACCATATGTTTCAGGCAGTAATTTCATCACTCGTTTTCAAATAATGATCATCTGCCTGTTGATCTGCAGGCAGACGCTCAGGCTTTTCTGCTTCAGTGTGATTTGATGAGATGATGCAGTGAACTAAATTTAGAACTGAGGAAAGCTTTGTGGTCTGTTCTCACTGTGCAGGAAAGAAAATGATATCTGATGCAATATAAGATCACACTCCACTGCTGCACTGATGAATTAGACAATATATGCAAGTGAGTGGAGTTAGAAAGCATTTGGCAAAATTTATTGAAGTTTATCTCAGTGTCGTAAAGTTTAGATATAGACGTGCCAATAAGACAGTAAAGTCTGGCTGCCTCTGCATCACAGCTAAAAATGGAAGATGATTGAAAACCTGTTTACAGTAAAAAAAAAAAAAAAGATTTCTTTCTTTTTATTTCTTCCGAGAGATCCTGAGAAGGTGATTAACTCAGTTTCACATAGTTGCACATGAGGCTGCAGCAGGAGGTCTGTTATCATCCCTGAGTGCCTCCCAGGATAATAGAAAAACTTTGAGTTGGATTTTCATGAAAACTTGTGGAGAAAATGGAAAATTAAAGGATCAGGAATCGGGTTCCTTTTTGTAAAATCTTATACAGTTTAATACTTACCATAAAAAAACGCACTACAGAACTTTTACCTTTTCTAAGCGACACGCCCCATATACCTGCACCCTACCTGTCCTTTGAGTTATCTTCAGCCAGTAAAAATAGTTACAGCTTTGTGAGCCCAAATAACTGCAAAACTGAATAAAAACGAAAGAACAACTTAAGGATTATGTTTTAGATTTAATCCTCATATACACAAAGCTTGTCTGATTTTTACTACTGCTTCTGTTCAATGATAGTGCAGTGTGAAAGCAGAACAAATCGAATGAAGATTTTTCAACATCCCTGCCCAATCAAAGAGTCCTCCAGACTACCCTGGTGTGAATGCATCCATGAATCTCCTTGACATAGCTTAAAGACAGCTAATGTAGATGGACGATAGGTCTCCTATGTTAGGTAAGGGCCCTCTATCACACACTGTTCAGACCACATGTCTTCATTGTGGTTCGTTCTTTATCATCTGGATGCAGAAAGACATCTGAGTCCAGGCCTGATGAGTAGGGTCTCCCGTGTTGAACAGTGGTTTGGTTTCCCCAGTGTAAAACTAATGGCACTCATCACAACAATGAACTGCATACAAAAAGCTGCTTTAAAGTATGGATTTGCTTCTTGGATTGAACCAATTTCTGGTGTTATACACCCCAACAGACTAGATTCCTCAGGGAGGTCTAACACCTAACCACTCAGACATCACAGCTTTATATCAAACATTTGTAAATGAATAAAGCACTGTTTAACTGAATACATGAATAAAGCTGAAGAAAATTAGAAACCAAACATCAGCTGATAAAATATAATAACTGATTGCAGTAATGAGGTATTCTGTGAAGGATTTAATCCAGAAAGTTCTAATATTTCTTTGCCCTTGAGGAAAGACATTCCACATTACAAGTAAATGAGATCATTTGCCATTAATTATGCTTAGCAAATGAGATTATCCACAGCTGTCAGACCGCACACACTCTGGACAGTAAACTGGTGCTTCTTACTCCCCTCCATGCTATGCTTTATTTCATTACTCTGTTGGTTCATTAACACTAGGTGGGTGGGGGAAAAACATCCATTCTAATATCTAATATTCAAAAATATAATATTTTTGTGCTCTATTGTCTTCACATAACTGTTGTGTGAAACAACCATGACTGTATTTTTCCACATAAATGGGCCTTTACTCTCCTCTCACTGGCAACCTGTTCAAGGTTTACTCTGCATCTTACTGTCAGCTTTCAGCCACCATGCACTTCTCTTCTATTCAGACCAATGAGCTGAAACATAAATTAGGCAAAGAATTCCCATGCAACCTGGAAGCAGGGACGATACTTTGAAGCTATCGCTGTGAGTAGGATTTGAACCTACGCAGGGAAACCCCATTGGGTTTCGAGCCCAACGCCTTAACCTCTCGGCCATCACAGCTTGCATATTGTGACTTTTCAATTTACATGACAGCTCAGTATATTGATCTGCTGCACATACACAGGTTCTTCCACATGAAAGCATGATTAACCTCTGCTTAAATCAAGAGTTAAGTATGATACTTCAATTCATAAACGCTGGGAGTTAATGATGTGATGTGCAAGTGAAGTGAAATCAAGTGAGAGATGATAGAATGACGAGCTTCACCGAGACAAACAGTTGTTATCTTTTTTCATCCAGAAATAAATTGACCCGTTAGCCGTGAGGATCATTAAAACACATCCAACCTCCACCTGCCTTCAGCGGCTTGGGACTCGCATCATTACATCCACATTTCGTCTCACCGCTCTCTCTCATATCAACCCACCACTTAATGGATCACACGCCTAATATAGTGTAACTGCAAGGTGCAAGGTTATTGCAGAATAGTTTAGAGTGCAGCCTTCATTATTCTAATGACTTTTAGTGTGCACTGCAGAGCCCTCCAGAATTAAAGGTGACCAGGGCTAACACCAACTGTTCCTCCATCCAAGAAAAACCTTCATTGATTCAAGTTGTTTAACACCATTTCTCAACACCAGATGCTTAGTTTTATATTTTTTATTATTGAACTATGCTGCTTTTAATCATGTTTACACTGGATATTGTGCTAAATGTTCATTTTAGGTTCCCTGACATTAAATTAAGATAGTTTAATCCTGAATATCTACCACAAATGTCCATACAATATAGTCTTACAAATAACTGAAATGTAATATTTATGGTTTTGTCAGGCGGGTATTAATATTTCAAACACATTCTGTGTTTATTTGTATGGGAGATATTCTGCCCCACGAGCAGGGTTGTTAAATGGTGGCAGAGAACCAGAGAAATCTAAATGGAAATAAATGGGGTCACTGGTTCAGCGGCCAGCAGGTGATCTATTACGTCGGTTTTTGCTGCGGGTGTTTCCCTGAAGCCAAATTCTAAAACTAAAGGATGTGGATGACATAGCACACCTAAATAGATGGAAAAGCTCTGCATGGATTCATGATTTACAGATTCCTGCATTTGGTTTCCACATTTTGACAAACTGTAAAAAAAGCTGTTTTTGTTTTTTTCATTTAGTCTTTATTTATTTCTAATCCTACCTACTAACAGAGTAACACTATGGTGACTGTCTATCAAACCTCCAAGCCATTGATGTTCAGAGAAGGCATGTTAATTATCACTGTGAGCAGGATTTTAACCTACGCAGGGAAACTGGATTTACATTGGATTTCAAGTCCAACACCATAACCTCTCAGCCATGGCAGCATGGAAATGTGATCATGGAGGGTGGTTTCATACAATCAAGAGGCCTATGACACATCTGGGTTATTGGATTTTGAGTTCAACACATTGGACCCCTCATCTGTTGTCCTTGACAGAACTAGTGGACCAGTAGCTGCATTTCCATTAGACTTTTTCGCAAACTAAAAGGCAATTTCAACTAAGAACAGCTGTGATTTGCAAGTGTTTTCTCTGAATGGTGTTCAGAAAAGCTGGTATTCTTATTAAATCTCAACCTGCAAGACTCCATTTGCAAGCAGTGATGCATTGTCCATCGATTTGATACTTTATCCAGGCTCAGGCCACAGGGGCAGCAACCCAGGACTTCCCTCTCCCCTGCCACATCAGCCAGCTCATCCGGGCTATCCCAAGATGTTCCCAGCAACTCAGAGATTCAGTCCTTTGTTTTCCCAGGGTTTCCTCCTGGTGCAATGTGCCTCACTAAGAGGCATCCTGACCAGAAGCCCCCTGGGCATCGGACTATTGATCAGATCTTACATGTAAAGACAAACAGTTGTGCTGAGTCAAAAACTAATTTAAACCTCCGGATATTTCTGGCTTGAAAGCTTCGCCATCACCTGTCTTTTCCCTCGCTGGCTCTGAGCCAAGTCGGTTTATTTTTTCAGTATGTTCAAAGTGGAACTCTAACACCCTTCATAACCTTTTGCATTAGATCTGCCACTATCACCATAAAGTATGTTTAACTGGCTCCAGTTTGTTACTTCTGCTTATGGGAGTAGATATGTAAATAGGCAGGTAAATATTCATTGTTTAAACTCACCGAAGTTGTCTCACTCAAAGGAAATAACGGCGGCACTAACATCTTGCTTCTCAGTGATTTTATGCTTTTCTGTTGTTCCAGGATGGAGCGGCACGTTATCCACCTTCATCAGTCCCGTACATCGCTGGGACTCTGCAGCATCATCAGCTGAGGATGCTGACAATTCAAGTAAGTTTTTCTGTCTTTGACAGCACATAACATGTATAGCTCTAATGTAGGTACTATGTCTTTTATTCTAGACTTTTGGTTTACTTTATTTACCATAATTTATATTATAGGTGATTTACTTGGCTCCGTCAAAAAATATCTGTATTACAATTATTTTGATGAAATTTTAGCTTCAGTTCGCACTTTGCAGTATTTCAGAACTAGAGCAAAAACAGCGCAACAAAAAGCCATATTTGCTCTGTCAGTGCACACTTTTAGACTTACTCCTGAGTAGCAGCAAAAGGGATTGTTTTTGTGGAGATGTGTGAAACATGGAAGTTTTTCTACCATGAATAACCATCTAGAAGTGTTTTTGGTACCTTAAAATTCGTAAACGTCTTACTTTCGTTACTTTCATGATGTGCAAAAAGCTGAAGAAAGCACTTTTCATACAGTCATAGCTCAAAATGCTTTATATAATAAAAAGGAAATGTCTGCATTTTAAAGAGAATATTTAAAATAATTTCCTCTGAGAAATGGCTTTTGTGTGGAAGCTGCGGTATTTTTTACCGGGTTGAGAACTGGAAGACTGGGACGTCATTCCCAGTTTCGAGGTAAATACACTATAAAAACTGATAAAACATGGCAAAATTTAGCATCAGGTCTTTTCTCCTGCATGCTAAATGTGGAAACACCTGAGTATTTAGTCTTGTCCTAAACAGGAGAGTCTCTGTTACAAGATGTGTGTTAGAACAGCAGTAATGAGTCAAGTTCAACTTTGAGTGGTCAACATGAGCAGAAAAACACTATAAGGGCAGACAATTTACCATTGTAACTCTGCTCTATTTATATAGCACTAAAACACAGACGAGCAAAGAGTTTTACTCCAAAATAAAAATGAATAAGAACAGTTTTAATACACTAACTGACCAATTGAAGTAAGTACCGGCAGCTTGTCACTTTCAGAGTACAAGTGCTGTATACTCCCTCTAGTGGTGCCCTCCAGTTTTGACCGTTTTGGCCGCGTTGTGCCTTCATAGTTTACAGCGAGAATGTACACAGAGCAGGCAGACCAGAGAATCTTTGCTTACACAGCAGGTATATCCAAGCCCATGCTCTCCTCATGCTTCCATGCGTCTTTTATGTTACTATGGATGACCTCCACTAGGTGGCAGTGCTGAGTTATTGGTTAACTCCTGCAATGCGACGGTGGTTGCAGACACCGGTTGGCAGCAGTGATAAGTTATAAATAGGGTATTATAAAGTTGTTTCTAACAACCCAACACGCCCTGAGCATTTGCATAACCTTAGTTCAAAGGCTTGTGCAAATTCTGTGTCCGTCCACGTCCTGATTTTTGTTCCTCTTCTTCTTCTCTGGTTTGTTTCTGTCCAACTTTATTATTGTATTACTTCGTCTTCTGAGTGGAGCTGCGAGGAGCCTGAAAACACACCAATTACATGCGTAATTAAGAAGACAGATGAAATATACATCTATGTATCCGCATGAATGGACTTTTACTCTCCTCTCACTGGCAACCTGTTCAAGGTTTACTTTGCATCTTGCTGTCAGCTTTCAGCCACCATGCACTTCTCTTCTATTCAGACCAATGAGCTGAAACATAAATCAGAGAAAGCACTCCCATGCAACCTGGAAGCAGGGAGGATACTTTGAAGCTATCGCTGTGAGTAGGATTTGAACCTACGAGGGGAAACCCCATTGGATTTCGAGCCCAACGCCTTAACCTCTCGGCCATCACAGCTTGTCAACGCGTTCCATCAGATGCAAAATCGTTTTCATGCATTAGGCAAAGGAACCCCACACCACACCACGAGCTTACCATATAGCACATGTACTTTGATATTGTGATTTTTCAATTTACACGACAGCTCAGTATATTGATTTGCTGCACATACACAGGTTTATTCTAGACTTTTGGTTTACTTTATGTACCATAAATAATGTTATAGGTATCCTCCGTCATATGTCCATATGATGCTGAGAACAAAGTGATTTAACTTTCCTCATATCTTGTACTCATAATATTCTCCGGTTCTCCATGAGAACAGACAAACTACCTCTAGGATGGTTCATCTAATGTGGCTCTAATGTCCATCCTTAAGTCCTTGCACTCAGAAACATGTAACAAACCAATCTGTCAGACTAAAGAATTTCCCTTTCTCTGTCATGATTTTGGTCTCCCAACAGGCACCAGTAGTTTGGAGGTGAAAGACAACAAGGATGAGAAAAACCAGTTGGACCATGACCTTCTACGAAAGTATCACCCGTCAACTTTTTGTGCAACTTTTCCCAGACACAGAGCAAGAGCTCCGAAGAGGAAGCAGCCTCTGGTGGAGGGGAAGGACCGGCTGCTGTGCCAGAGCCATGCGGCCTGTAAGCGAGCAGCCTGGGCAGTGACTCAGAAGAACGCGCTGGTGCAGCTGAACGAGTTACGACCGGGTCTGCGATACGACATTGTGTCAAAAACTGGTCCGCTGCACGCTCCGGTGTTTTCTGTGGGTGTGGAGGTTGATGGGTTCCACTTTGAGGGTCACGGACCTACAAAAAAACAGGCCAAGATGAGGGCAGCTGAGCTGGCTCTGCAGTCATTCATCCAGTTCCCCAACGCCTCCCAGGTTCACGCCACCATGGGGAAGGCCACCAGCACTCCTCTGGATTTTACCGCGGATCAGCTGGACCTGCCTGATGCCATCTGCAAGGAGTTTGAACCCTCGCTGCGTGAAAACTGTGATCTTCTACACTGCAGTGCATCAAAGACGGAGGTTTTCTCCAGCATCTACAACCACAGGTGGCTTCTTCGATTCTCGCTGGACCTGGTTTCTTCAGCTAAGAGACGAGACCTTAGCGGCTCACGTTTAGAGCACCTCAGTCCAGTGGCGCTGCTGAACGAGCTGCGACCGGGACTCAGGTACATGTGTCTGACAGAGAGAGTTCCCGGCAGGCCGGTGAGGAACTTCATCATGGTGCTCAGACTTGAAGGGAGGGTGTTCGAAGGCTGTGGTCGCAGTAAGAGGCTGGCTAAGACACATGCAGCAGCTGCAGCCCTGGAGTCGCTTTACAACATCAGCCTGGGATCAGAGAAGAAGATGATAGGCCTCCAGGGCAGTAGGGCCAAAAATCAGCTACCTCAGGTGAGATTCTTCTACATGAGAAACAATGCAACACATGTAAAGGAGACTGAAAATGACTTTTAAAAAATGAATGTGTAAGAAAATAATGAGTGGTTTGATGCTCAAGCTGCTGCTTCACTGCATCAAATCACCAAGAAGGAAATTCGGATGTTACTTCAATAGTTATCCATTTATTAATTGTTTTAAAGAATCTTGTAACCACTTTATAACTTTACAGATAAGAAGAGATGGTCTAGCAGGTTGAGTTGGTTAACTTGGCTTCACCAGAGGTAAAACAACCGTTTAGCTCTGCCCTTTGCTCATTGATTCTCCTAATTCTCATAAAAAACAAGCACATGTCTTCCTGGCTTATGGAGGCAACAGAGCCTTACTGCAAAATATTATTCTGGTCAGAAAGCTGCTATTTCCCTAAACTTTAATTATTTCATCATCCATAACAAAAATGATTATCATCACATAATTGGCACTTACAGTTGCCATGAAGGAGAAAAGTGAGTTTTCCTTTCCTAAAAAGCTATTTTTCTGCTTCATATACTAAGTTATGTGTATAAAAATCCTGATCTAATTTGATTTCTTCTCCTTGCTCTTAGGGAAACTCTTCCTCCCTAACAGATGACTTTTTTTTCTTACAGCAGGTGCAAATGTACTAAAGAGCTGAGATCATCAATCCTGGTCCCTGAGGGCCAGTGTCCTGCGGGTTTTACAAGTTTCCCTGAACTGGTTTGATGCAGCAGGGAAACTTGGAAACTTTATGAACAAACACGCTATTTTATTAAACTTTTCATAAAATAACCAAAGCAAGCACAAATAAAAGTCAAAGTCCAAACACTTAGGTTTACGTATTTCTCCTGTTTTTCATGATAAACACATTATTAACCATAATTATCACATAATTAGAAAAAATAACAGTGTACCCACCCTGGACCACTACACAGACAGCCTGGTCCCATCTTTCTTTCTTTCCCGTAATGGTATGATCCCAGTCTGTCCTTGCATGTGACTGGTAATGTGACAGGAGAGCTGAATCATTCACTGAAGAATCAGCTCATCAACCAGGCTTATACCTTCTTAGTTAGGGTTCTTTTTGGGCGCAAATAGGAGATTATCAGGGTCTGTTATTTTGTGCTTTTAGGGTCTGTATTCAAAATATAAACAATGCTCATCTTCTTTATTATGATTATCTAGTTATTATTTTATTATTATTATTATTTTCCCATTACAGACTTTTTATTATATTTCACACTGATTAATACTGCAAATATAAACAGCTGCCTGTTTTATGACAATGGCATAATTCACTCATAACTATGTCAGATATTCAGTTAATTTCTTAAAACATAGAAAATTTTACCATCAAACATCCACTTCTAACACTTTAAAAGGGGTTGTCGTTTTAGAAATAATTTTAAAGCGTGTCAGGGACATGGAAGTATGAGAAAAGTAGGAGGGAGGACTCAGAGAGACACAGGTGAACGACTGAAGATGATTTAATTAACATTAAACAACAGAAAGAAGAGCAAAGTTAACAAAAGTCCAAGGATGACACGGAATGACACATACAGGGACCAAAGACAGTCTTATACTGTAATAACAAAGAACCAGCTAACATTTTTTAATCTAGATATTGTGACAAATAACAGGTTTAATCACATGTATTTGAAATAATTACACTGAATTTGCACAACATGTAATATTCTTTTAGATCTACTTTTCTTGTCATTAGTTTGAAGACTACAGATTGAAAAATAATTCCCCACAAATATCTACATCATATAAACGAAAATCTTCTCTTTGCAAAGGTTTTTTTAATTACTATTTTTTAACCAAAACTAGAAAAATAAGACTGTGGTTCTTCAAAAGTGACAAATTTCTTATGTTAGCTATTTATCAAAAATTATAAGTTGTCTTTTTTAAAATGTAACATGTGCGGCTCTAAACAATTTGGATTTAGCCGGATCGAGGGCAAAATTGGCTCTTTGGTTTGTAAAGGTCAAAGACCCCTGGCCTGGAGCATTTGTACTGGTGACAAACTGAGAAGCATGAAGGGAACCGGAAGTAAAGCAAACATGGACTCAGAAATGATAAACGTAAAGAGACTGCAAATGAAGAACAAAACCTGCAGATGGAGATTTTTAATTCAGGATTAACATTTAACCTGATGTTTAGAGGTAGAATATAGTTTACCACAGTTTCATTGGTCTGATATGTAGAAGTTCACCCCTCGTCCCTTGAACTCTCTCCTTTCTCCTGAACAACCTGAATAAGTGAGTCTGAGGTGCTCTGCACGCTGCCAAATGGATTGTGCTGCACATCAGTATGGCCATCATGTCCCGAAGCCTGAGAGCGGGGCGGTGTCCTGCATGATTGTCTGTGGCATCCAAACAACTTCATTACAACCCCAGAGCCGGCGAGAATTGTCCCCGACGTCTTTCGCTGTCATGCTTTATGAATACAAGCAGATCTGTCTCCGTAGATCAGCTCGGCAGCTGAAGGAGGAATGCGGCTCTAACACAGACATGTAGATATTTTATTACCCCCCGAGGGAGATTTCCCACAGAATTGGCAGACAGATGAAGTGATGAGAGTTTGAGCAGGAGAAAAATTCCATTTTGATGCTCAGAGTTTGAACAAAAAGGTGATTTTTCCTAAGCTGCAGGCTTTTAGAGCAAATCATAATGAGTGGATATTATGCAGAAGCTGCCCTCCTCCTCTGTGTGGAGGCAGATTTTTTCACAGCAACTCCAGCTCATCATTTACCATCAGCTCTTCCCTCCTTCAATACGAACTGTCTGTCAGGCTGCGCAACGCATTAATGAACATTATTACAGCACATTAGGGATGAAGGAGGAGCGGCGGCAGACCAAGGAGATGGAGGTGGAGCAGGAAGGTGGTGTGAAGAGCATAATAATCTGACAGATAATTGTTTAACACAGTCATTACGCACGACCTTGTGCCACTGTCATCCAGAAAACATTTAGCGTGAGAGCTCGTGTGATTGACATCATGGTTATATCTACAGTTCAGGTTTGTTTTTCATCACTTTTGTCCCAGCACATGCATATCGTCTTAGATGATTAGCAGTTTTTCCTGAAGTTCTAATTTCATAATTAATATGAAGTTAAAGTCCGGCTGACCAGGTTTATTTTACAGATAATTACATCCAGACTGGAGACGTTTACACATTCAGCAGGCACTTTGTTAAGAAAACCTGTTCACTTGCTTATTAATATAAATATCTAATCAGCCAATCAGATGGCAGCAACTCACATTTAGCCATAGACACGTTGAAGACAACTGATGAAGTTCAAACTGAGCTATAAAATGAGGAAGAATGAGTATGTACTGGGATTTTCCCACTTAACCATCTCTAAAGTTTACAAAGCAAATCTGGACCAGAATGTCAGAGGTCAGAGGAGACTGGGTAGACTGGCTGGAGATGACAGAAAGGCAACAGGAAGTCCAGTAAGCACTGGTTCCAACAAATGTATTCAGAATAGCATCTCTGATAGCCTACCTGAGTCCTGCTGCTGACCATGCCCATCCCTTTCTGAGCCCAGTGGAGCATCTTCTGATGGCATTGTTTTTACTGTGGTTCTTATATTGTTTTTCATTTAATTCCCTTATATATTTGATTGTTTTTAGATGTATTGCTCTTTATTGTCGAGCTGGTTTTATTGATCTGACTGGGCAGTAATGTCCTTTCTCCCAATGAAAAAAAAAAGAAATCTCAAAAGATAAATTTGCTGCTCTGCTTTCTGACTGATGGCACAGAAAATTATTCGCTGCTCATATTTATCTTGCTGAGGTAATCAGTAGCATATCTTCATGAATGAGTGGAAGCTGGGCGTGGGCAGAGCTGGTATGTAGTCTGGAGGTCAGAGAGCTGCTCAGGTCAGCTCCATATGCTCATTTTTACTTTTATTTTGGTTCATCTACCATCACAGATCTGTTGTTGACCTGCTCAGGTTTTCAGATGGTTTTCCTGGCTTTGAGGCTAACAAGTATCCTGTAGTGAACTTTCTGCATTTGCTCTGATATGTTTCCATTAAACAAATAAATTGTATTATTATTATTAGTAGTGGTAGTATTATCAATATTTGTGATAATAATGATCATAATAATAGTAAATTAAATATTTTATTTGGATTTAAAAAAAGACTGGCTAACCCCTGTCCCAAAAGCAAAAGAGAAATGAATAATTAAATAAATAAAAAACAAGTTCCACTGACTCACTGGATATTAATTCATTCGTATGTCTCAAATAAAGAAAAGGATCTTTACTAAAAACTTTGATAGGAAGACTGATGTTTATTACACATCCAGTTCTGAGTGTAATATTTCTTCTTCTGCAGTTTTTTGCTGAATCGATCCACTGCTTGGTGAGAGAGAAATTCACCCAGCTGACGGACGACTGTAGCTCTACCTCACTCGCCCGCCACAAGGCGCTGGCAGGAATCGTCATGACTAGAGGTGAGAGGGAAAAACACTGATCAAATAAGCACTAAAAACACTTGTTTCCCCTCCTGTTCATTGTTGGAAAATAATCTGATTGTAGCTCACACAATCCAACCAGATGGAATTTGACAAAAACTTTACTAAATGGTGGATTACTTAAACAGTTTTTTTCACTTATACAGTATATGTAGTATCAGCTCTTTCCTAAAACTTTGTTTCACTTCCTGGTGGGGATTGGGGGAAAAAATCACCACCTTCGGGTTTTAAATTGTTTTCCGGCACACTTCCATACTGAGTTGATGCACCAGGATTCCCTCTGGAATGGTTTTCCTCATCCTGGACAATCATTTTCTGTGGCTGGTGTGGAGTTCAGGTCCCCCTCCACATCCTCTATGGTGTCCCACGAGGGTCTGTTTCAGGGCCTTTTTTGTTTCTTTTATTTCTACTCTTCTGAGTATTTCTTGCACTTTTAATGATGTCTACAATTTGTACAAAATGCTAAAACTAAATTTGTTGTTAATTCAGCTGAACTGCACCTCTGTATGAACACAGAGTTTGCATTTGCTGGCACACATCAACACTTATACACTTTTTTTTTTTTACCCCTGTTGTTCTCGTGCACAGAATTTGAAATTTAACAAGGTAATATTTGCCAAAAAATCCTAATTTCTTTTCTCGTCGGTCCTTATTTGGCCTCCTAACCAAACTTTGAAAATGCATGTACTTATGTATTTTCATTATGTGACATGTCAGAATCATTGTACTGTAAAAGTTTCCACCAGGGGCATCGGAAGCTGCATGTATTGAACATATACATTAATGTTTCCTAATTGTGTTGAAATGTTGTTTTTTGTTGTTGTGTTTTCTTTTAGAAAACTACATTTACCTAATTATTTTCAAATGATCTGTAATCTTGTGTTTCTGAGTTGATTTTCATTTTTAAAAGCTCCACCATCTTTTATTTGTCTCCCTCCAGGATATGACCTCAGATCAGCCCAGGTTGTGTCTCTGGCCACAGGGACTAAGTGTTTGGACCTCCACAAAATAAGTGACCAGGGATGTACACTAAGCGACTGCCATGCCGAGGTTATTAGCCGAAGAGCTCTGATTCGATTCCTTTATTCTCAACTGGAGCTGCTGCTTTGGTACAATTAATCTTTGTTATGTTATGTTATCTGGATGTAAACTTGTATTTAAATGGCTGGAATTTATTCTAAAAGGTCTGTTCTTGGTTCTCTCTTTGAAGAAAGTAAACCTTGAGTGGATTGGTTCTTGGTGGAAATGACTTTAAAGGTGTTATTCAGAATAGTTTTATTCAGTCTAAATTTAGATTTTAAGGTGCCTAAATCAATGTTGAATTATTCCCTTCAAAAGGTTATACTTTCGTTTTCTATTAGATATTTGAAAATTAGGTTCAGGACTAATAACCATTGAAAATGTTAGGATGAATGTTTCAGATGAATCAGCCTTAGAGACAAACACTTTTATAGATTTTTCAGGTTAAATTGGTTAAATGTCAAAAGTATAGTACTACAGATAGGCATTAAATATGATTTTCAATTCTCCAGTTGGATGTCCATACTTATACCTCACTTTATCCAGATTTAGGTGAATTTTAGAATTAAATATATTTTTTAAATATTTATGAGATTAATGCTTTGGAGTTATCTGATATTTTGAGCTATTTTCATTTTCTGGTGTTAAATATGTTTAAATATTATGAGGAAGAAACCCTGAAATGTGAATTGTTGAGGTGAAGTAAGGAAAAACATTTTTCTTCTCCAAATTCAATGTAATGACATATAAAACCATCTCTAGTGCTTATGGCACACGTTAGAAAGCATGTCTCTTATGTTTCTTACATCTTTGTAGTAAGCCAGCGGACGGCGATGGAAAGTCCATCTTTATACCACATAAAGGCTGCCGCGGCGTTTTTCGGCTGCAAGACGACATTTTCTTCCATATGTACGTCAGCTCATCGCCATGTGGAGATGCTCGGCTCAACTGCCCCTATGAGACAACGGCTGCATGTGAGACAAACACACTGAAATGATAGCGGTTGTGTTGATTAAGGCCATTTCTGGACAGGCTGGACAGATCAGAGTTAAATCATACAGTTTTCCAGTTTAGACCACCTTAACTGATGGATAACACAGTAATTAACTGGTTTTCCTTTTCCTTCAGATCCCAGCAGGAGGTTTCGCTGTAATCTCAGGATGAAGGTGAACGGCGGCGAAGGGACGCTGCCTGTCATGGCTCAGAGAGCAAGTCCAAAGCTGGACGGCGCTTTGTCGAGTAAACCTTTTGTCACCATGTCCTGCACTGATAAAATAGCAAAGTAAGTTTGATTTTTCACTAAAATATGTATATTCATTTATCATTGAAGGAAATGATTTTCAGTGTCTTTAATGACCAACTTTCATGTATGCAGGAAATAAACCTCACTAAACTCAGTTCTGTCACCTTACATTCCTCCACAAATAAATCACATCCACACTGTTACAGAAATGATCAGGAGGCACTTAAAAAATGCTGCTTCAGTAATACCAAGGGACACACAAAGCTAAAGAATGGCTGAAAAAAAGACAGAATCTTTCCTGTGAGCTGATCAAATTTTATGTATATAACACTTCTCATGCCACAGTAACGAAAACACTGTAAACCTGAACAAGTTGAAAATACTCAAAATATTTGTTGTAAGTGATTATGTTAAAGTTTTTGAGTTGTATTAATACATTTTATGAGTTCCACTAAACTTAAAAGAAATACGTTCAAGTTACTCAAATGATTTCATACTTTACAAAAGATTTTAAGTAGTGAAAACAAATTTTATGAGTTTGACTAAGATCGCATGCACTGGGAAAACATGCAAACTACACTTTTTCAAATCCTTCTTCAGCCCAAATTAGCAGTACACGGTCTCCAGCTCTGCCGTGAACTCAAACTGGGCACCTTTTGCTGTGAAGCAGCAGTGCTTACCACAACATTCCCACACAGCTGCCCTCTGCTAAGAAGCATTCATATACATGCATGATGCAGTGTTCTGCTGTTAACTCAAAATATATGTTTTAATGACAGCCTTGAACTCAATAATAGTGATCTACTTTTAACCAAAATGCATTACTCATTGAAAAAACTTTAGTTTAGAGTTCTTTTCACTAAAAAAGCAGCTTTTGTGTTATTTGTCCTTGATAATTTTGAGTTAGTTATACTGTTCGGGTTTATAGTGAATTGCTTAACATCATAAAAACAGTATTTCCCACAGCAAAAGTATGAAACAGACTAGTGATGCATGACATATCAGCTTTATTATCGGTATTGGCAGATGTTGGTCATCTTTTAAAATATCGGTATTGGTAGGATAAGTATATTTATATTTAACAGATATTTATTTTTAGCCATTCGCGTGTTGGAGGAAAAGTGGTAGTTGTCCATGCAGCAAATGTTTGGACAAGTGACAGTGATAGTAATGAGCATTGTGGAGGTAGAAGCAGTGTCGGGGCTGTGGCAGTTTTTCACGCTGTTGGAAGAAGATACTCCAAAAAGCACTATGCAATACTTGCAACATCAGAGTAATGTGAGGAAGAGTCGGCTTAAAATCATTCAAAACCACCATTTTGATATTTCACCTCCAGCGGTACACAAATAATGTCAGGAAGCAAATGCTGCTAACGTTAGCTTTCATTTTATATAGAATTTTATCATCTTCAAAATTTTTTACAATAAAAATCTGTCAATATCTGTAAATATAGGTTATTGGCCATTGCAAAATTATTAAAATCTGCTATCGGTATTGGACAAAATGTTCATATCGGTGCATCTTTAAAACTGGTTATAAGATGTTTGCAGTGACAGAACACAAGGTAGCACTGGGGTAAAAGAAGCATTCACCAAAGAGATTAGTGAATGTTACAACTTTATAAAACATCCAGTAATGATATTCAGAAAATTTTAGTTGTTGTTGCACTGAGATTTTTCTTCCTGTAAAAGTATTTTAGTCATCAAACTGCCTGTAAAACTCTTCCTATTTGATTCAAAACCTGTTCTTCTCCACAGGTGGAGCGCCGTTGGCCTCCAGGGGGCGCTCCTGTCTCACCTGGTGGAACCGGTTTATCTGCACAGCCTGACAGTCGGCACACTGAGCCACACGGGTCACCTGGGAAGAGCCATGGCCCGCCGCCTGGCATCCGTCAAGCACCTGCCTTTTCCTTACCGACGGCAGCAGCTGCTGCTCGGCTGTAGGTCCAAACAGAGCCCTGATATAATGATTGTTATCAGTGATGAAAACAGGTTTTGAATCTACACTTTTACCAGGGGTTACAACTGAGGATGTTTATCTCAAAAAGTTGATTTCTTTGTGTGAAAAAATGACTATTGAGTCTTTATGTGGCTTTTTCAGTGTTAATTTGCACCTAATCTTCAGTGTGATGAAGAGCAGTGGTTCCCAGACTGGGGCTTCGGACCCTAATGGGGTCACAAGATAATTTCAGGGAGTTTCCAACTAATTTTAACATTTATGAAAAAACATTGGGATTTTTATTATGGCTGAAAAAAATAAATCTTTATTGCAGATAAATGTGAAATTAGCTAAATTTTGAAGAAATTAATGCATAGATCAACATTAGTTCTCCTTGTTTATGAATATGGACATTTTTCAAGCCTTATATGTAGAAGATCCTGCAGGATGACCCATCTGATATCATACAATCAATCATGGTCATCATGAGAGGGGGTCGTGGCTCAAAAGTTTGGGAACCCCTGATAAAGAGTTTGGAAAGAAAGAC
>JAVQJG010262446.1:0-16893 GCA_036024015.1 Craterocephalus amniculus
CTTTCTTTCTTTCTTCTTTCTTTCTTTCTTTCTTTGTGCTTTCTATTAGATAACTAAGTAATCTCTGATATGTAATCATTATTAATACAGGTAATCAATTAATTACTGTCATTATCATAAAGAATCCCACACTTTTCATATGAACCATTTCCTGGTTTTTCGTAACAAAAACCTTTGTTCTCTTGCTATGCCAATTGCCCTCCTAATCAATCTACTACCCAATGCTTCCTACACAGCACAAGAAATAATTGGTTGGTTAAAGCTGAACCACACTTTGTCTTACACTACTGAAGAAAGGTGGGTCTGCACTAATCTATTTATACACTATGTGTGTGTACACTAAACTGAACATGCTTTGCATAAGGTTTCTTTTTTTTTCTGAGCAGATCATTTGCGCAAACCATGAATTGGGATCTACTTGACAGATATAATCATCCCTTGCCTGAGCAAAGGTGTCGCAACAGACAGTTTGGTCTCTTGAATCTATGCGGGGATGCTTTAAGTGGAGGCAATTGCCATTTTGCCATCCTCCTTGGTTAAATCTAAATTAACATGCATTTATATTTCTCATTAATAACATGTCTAAGCTTGTAAATAACGAATGTTGATGGATGCTTAATCATGACCATCCACTGAGGTTTTATCTTTTCTGCACAAGAGAAAACTACCATGAGACAAAAGTTATGGTGATTAAGAAATGGCACATTATACAGGTAAAGGCTATTGAGTATAAAGAGTGTGAAATACAACTAATTGTGAGTATATCTCTGAAAAATAAGCTTACATGACTGAGCTGTCTGATTTATTTATATTAATGTGTCCTTGTCACTCATATAAAAACAGAGATGAACAGGTGTTTTTTTTTTATCAGTCTTACTTCTCAGTCAGCATCATTCGGTGGGTGCTTTTGCTTTATGTCAGCATATTTAGCAAAAAGAAAACCCACAGTATGATAACTCTAGTTCTTTGCAGCAGGGGAGACCCTGCAAGACACAATGCCCGCCAGCTTTTCTGGAGCCCGCCCGTGATCGACATTGTGCCATTGTGCCCGTTTTTCTGGTCCTTTGTATTTTATTTACACCGGTGCCCCTCTCAGTTCTTTCTCACATCCTACATTACCCAGATCCACCGAGAGCCGGCCCCGCTTCTATTGGCCTGCCTCCACTTTCCCTCTCAGTCTTTGCCATCTAGTGGGATCTGCGCACAAAGAGCGCGTAGCCAATCGCAGGCCGACTCACGCAAATGTCGGCCAATGTCCGTGACCCTCTTATTTACATAGAGATGGGCCAAGCCAATCGGGAGTCAGCACCGCACAGAATTTTGACCCATCTACCCAATGGCTGTGGGAGGTACATAGTTTTGGGGAGTGCATATAATCAACATATAATCGAAGGTGCTTAGATATTGATCCAGTTTTTCGAGGTAGTTCAAATTCACCTCCCTTGGCGCTTCGGGTTTGACCTCAATTTCCCCGAGCTTGGTGGAGAATAATAGACGCGTAAAATGCCGAAGAGAAAGGTGAGTTGCGTTGCTGCCATCCGGCACACTTCACTGTAGTTTTTCCCCAGCTCTCGCATTTGAGGGGAAAATAGCGGTGCGCGATTTCTGTGGCGACGACGAAGCAGGTGAGGTGATGCCAAAGTTTGAGGACGCGTATTACGCCCCGCAGACATTTTCAGATGCTTTTCTTTTTTTTAAGCGCACTATTTTGCTCACAGGGCAGATGCATTTGGATGCCTTTACCCGTCTTCTTCCTCTCCCTACACTGTAAATCCTGCTGGGTTCATTTCCATGGCCGTTCTTGTGGTCGTTTCATTTGCCACTTCCCTGTCCACAGTGCGCACTGGCAAATGTCAGACCGACTCGCGGGATGGATGGACGCGTAAATCCCAAAGGAGACGTAGTGGCATAATGGAGATCTCTTTCTTTTTCTGAATAATGTTTGATGTTATATTGAGGGGGGGTGACAGACTGCGCAATCCCGTCTAATTTTGTTCATGTGGTGATAAATCGCAGGGGAGAAGCCGAACGAACAAAACCCACATCCAGATGAAGAGAAAGGAAGAAAGAAAGAGAAGCAGAGACAATTGGCTCTGTGTTAAAAGAGGCCGTGACACTATCTAAACAGCATTACACGTCGAAGCTCCGGCGTATTGTATCAGCGCGTACATGGAAACTTGCTTTTCTACCACCTAAAATCTGCTTTTGTCTGCGCAGATTCTCCTTTGAGGACAGAGAATGGGAGGCCTCTTGGGGCGGAGGTCGCCCCAAGAGGCCTCCACCGCGGGGGTGGACTCTCCTGCGCGCCGTCCTTGCCTACCTGCAGCCGGTATAGCTGTGTTATAGAGGAAACCTGCGTTCTTGTAATAACTGCGTCCGAATCGAGATCTACAGACAGTTGACTTGTTTGGATTGTAAGCGAAATGCGTCCGATATTAAAATGGAAACAAGGGAGCTTACAGCTTAACCTCAATATTATATTATCATCACGTGTTGGGAAATTACTTATTTGGACCTGAAAGATAAAAATTGTGGGTAATTGAATTAATTAGGGGCAACTTTACAATGGATATTAGTAAAGAAGCTACATTAATAAGTATTTATTAGAAAATAACAAGAATCACTAACAGTAATGTAATGATTTGACCTTAATTGAAGACAATTAGTTTTAGCTGCTGTTGACATTTTGATACCATTAGTTTATTAATAATACATAGTCACGTGCTTTTGTTGGAACATACAAATCTGTATTGATGGTGAATTGCTGTTGAAGGGTTAGGGATAGGGTTTGCCATCTCTGCTTTCCTGATGGTTCCTCTGTATGATTTTACCATATACAAAGGATTGCAACTTGTCTATTGAATTTATTTAAGTAAAATACAGGGACTTCACTTTAATTAACAGTTTTGTTATTGGTAATTAACCATTTTACAACCATTTTCAGATCAAATGATTGGTCAGTGCAGTGTAGACAGGAAAATTGTAGTTGGGGGGAAAAAATCCTGCCATTGTTTCCAAAAGAACACATGATTATGTGATTACTGGGATGTGAATCTTCAAGCAAGTCACAATTCAATTCCATTCTGATTCTTGAGGTGACGATTCAATTCTGTATCGATTCTCGATTCAAACCGATCCTAATTAACACTGAGTCCTCATTTAGTAACAAAAGGTACTAATTAACTCCAGTACTCTATATGCCAGAGAGAGCTCTGAGGATTTGGTTCTTTAGCTGAAAGAAAACTGATTTTCTTTTCATTTTACTCAAAAACTGGTTTAAATTTCGCTAACCTTACAAAGTGGGCTAATTTCTGAGTGACAAAATGTCTTAAAAATGTAACTTTGAAAGTAGTCAAGCAAATATATATATATATTTATAATTTATATATAATGTATGTATAGTAAGTCTTTTAAAAATGTGATTCTTGGAAATTTCAAAACGATTCAGAATCTTGATGAACAAGAATCTTGATTTTGATTTAAAAAAACAGCTTTTTTGGGGAACCCCTAGTGATTACTGTTGTTATTTAAACCAAAATAAGCTAAATCATATCTATATATCAAAAAATACATGCAGATGGGTGCATTGATTAATTGATTTTTAGAGTTTAATGTAGCTCTATCATACAGAAAATTGCTCAGGTAGGATTTAGTATCCAAACACTTGATTTAGACATTTCTTCCCCCTTTAAAGGGACTAAATGAAAGATTTTGCTGAAAAATATCTTCACAATAGCCTTTTTATGTGACCCTTTATAATTAAAACATCGTTTTATGAGCCAACTAACATCTCAGCAGTTCAGCGCCGGTGCATCTATTAGCCTGTGTCTTATTTTCCTGACCCTTCCTCGGATCCGAAGTTCCCGCGCTGTTTCTGCGGATGTGATATCTAGCACGTTCATGTGAAATGGTTACGGGCCAGCTCTCGCTGCCTCTAAATAGATCAATTTCTGCCACAAAATTCCTTAATTTCACCAATGTTTTTTTCTGAATTGCTGGTCCGATCCCTCTATGAGCTCGATGCGGTTCGGAGTTGCTTTTTGTAGCGATCCGTTGGGATCGGACCAGCAATTCATAACAACTTGTTGGTGAAATGAAATAGTTTTGTGGCAAAAAATGTAATATTTCGAGGCTGCGCGAGTGGATATAAATATCTCCTAAAGGAGTTCAAGTTACACCAAACTATCTGGGTGAGTAAATGATCGTATTTCATGCTGGAAAGTAGCTCCAGGTTGTCATGCACAAGCGTACTATGGAGGCTGCAGTGCCGCTAAGAGCCATAGATGGCAGTCGCTAGTTCAAAAAACTTAAGATTACATAAAGTGCCTTTAATATCCATTTCTCGACATTTACTTTAAAACCAAAACATTAAATGTTGCACAAGGAGAAATTATATTGAAGTGAATCTTTGCCTTGCCGCTACATCTAAGGTGTATCGTGGACTTTACTGTCAAGTTTTTGCATGACCTGATTGAGACATTTGAATGGCCTTTTCATTAATTTGTCTCTTGTCTTCTTATGATATGATAAAGTTATATATTAATATAAATTAACATCTTCCTGGAAATATATTTCACACATCAGTGTTGCATACTGTACAACTGCTGCTCAGCTGTGTGAACTGTCCAACATGTGCTGCAGAAAGTGCATGTAGAAGAAAGATTTGGGCTAAATAACAGGTCCATTGCAGCTCATCCGTTACAGAGTACCAGCCAGCAGACTTGTTGGTTGGGCTCTTGTTTACTGGTGATAATTAAGACCATTACCAACACCAATATTATTTAATTTCCTTTAGTCTCCAGAGGGTCCTGAGGGGAAGGAAGCCCCCAAAGTCACAAAGCAAGAGGTAAATGCTTTATGGTTGCTGTGTCTTGCAGTGCAGGTGTGTGTTAACATGCTGTGTATTTTGTTTTCACCTTGTTTTCCACTAACAAGGGTTTGTATGTGTAAGAGAATAGGCACATGATAGGTTAATCATTTATATCAGTCACTAGGTAGATCACCTTAAGATCAGCCCTCAAAGGTGCAACTGATCTCTCTCTCTCTCTCTCTGTCACCATTTCTCTACCTCTGTCTTGTTGATCATCATTTGCTCCAGCAGCCCACCAGAAGGTCAGAGAGATTGTCAGCGGTAAGTTTCGTTCTCCCCTTCCTGTCCTCACCTCTGTCGCTGTCCTCTCTTTCCTCTCCTAGTCCCTTATCATAGTGTCATATTATCACCATTCTTCAGAGTAAAGTCCTCGTCCAGTTTATGGATTTGATTAAGGCAATCAGCATTTACAAATTCCATAAACAGGCTCCCCGAGTACTGGATCTGGCTTGTTATGTGTGTTTTTTCTCTGTTGTCTTTGTCCATCCTTGTTGCGGCCTGCTGCAGCTCTTCGTTGATATCCAGGGCTTCATGCTGTAAAATGATATGGTATAAATTAATGCAAATCTTGTGGCCATATCTGTAATAATAAAGTAGTTTTGTCTTGATGAGAGATCAAATACATTTTTTCTCAAACAAAACAAAACGTGGCAATGCCATCTAGCAAATGCATCATCACATGTTAATCAATGTGTGCTATTTTTATATAATCATGCAGCTCTGTCATACAGGCCATGTGTTTCTATGTGTGTTGCACTTTGCATGTTCAAACCGTCCTTACTGATTCTTTGCATGTATTTGCACATTACATATGGACTTCAGGGGGATAGTGTGACATTTGGGGAAAACCTTTTTGTTTCTTGCTTGCCATACATTTGATTTTATTGATTTTATTATTATTTTATTTAAGTTTGATTATTAAAAAGTGGCAAAGTTTTTATGGAGGCAGAGATGTTGGAAACACATTATCTTCTTGTTCCACAGTGGTGTGATTAACATGAACATGGCAAAAGACAAAAAGTCACTAACAAATGCTCACCTTCCCACATGTGCAATGTGCAACTGCAGTCTCTGGCATTTATTTCTTTTTTAAAGTAATTTCTCATTAGATTTCTAATGTATCATTCCTCTCCTAAATGCTACCAATGTTAAAATTGTATCGTATAGTATTGCACCCCCTGCATGTAGGCTTACTGAATCATAAGGTTCACCACTATTGTTGTTTGTTTTGTTATATTTTTCAAAAGTTAAAGGTATTTTCTTTATGATTTTCTTCCTTTGAATTGGCTTGTTCCAGTGTTCCAGAGGTCAGCATTAATCTTACAAAGGGAATTTTCCTCAAATACAGACAAAAAAAACGTCTACTTTCTGCCCTACCAGTAGATTTGAAAGTAGGTAGGCTACTAGCTAACAGCTAACAGGTTTTAGCTACAGCTCATTTAGAATAGATTGCAGTGTTGGACAAGGTTAGCTTTGTAGCTTAAATGAGCTAAACCTGATATTATTTTAATCTTTTCAAGAAAAATGGTTTCTACACGGTATGTTATTTTGTAAAAGGGGGAAGTTGGACTTACATCCTTAAAGTTAATAAAAATTAATGACTCATTGATTGCGCATATATGTACGAGTCCAGGACATATTGGTTGGCGATAGCGGCTAATTTTAAGCTTTGGCGCAAATGGGGTTAACTTCCGTCCTTCCGGATTCCCTCTGGGAACGCTCTTACTGGCTGATCGGATCCGGAAGTTCCAGAAGTTAACCCCATTGGCAGAAAAAGAGCGTCATGCCAAAGCTAAAAATTGTCCGCTTTCGCTAACCAAAAGAGCGTTCATATTCGCAATTAATGAGTCTTTCATTTTTATGGACTTCCCCTTTCCCCACATATTGTAAACCTTTTTTCTTAGAAAGATTAAAATAAAATCAGGTGTAGCTCCATTCAAGAGTGGAAATGGGAAAGCTAGCTGAATTTGTTAAAAGGATAAAAATTACTATTAGCATAATTAGCTTGTTTCATTCGAACTGAACAGATTATGGTTTTGTAATTAGCTTTGTGCAGGTCACAGCTAGCCACTTGTGACTCCATGTAAGCGCAGGGCAAAAGTAGGCAGGAGGAAATAAATAATTTTGGGGGGCAAAAGGCTGCATGCGGTGGAAATAGCTATGGTTTTGTTTACACCACTGGTGTTAAACAAATCTTTATTCTGATACAAAGATTCTGATGAAAATTTAAGGGTAAAACATGTAACTGCGTATTTTATTGTTTAAGAACACATGCTATCAGTAGTCTTTAGCATGTTATCCAGTTTGATATTCTTTTCTTGGACAACTTGTCTCTTCTAGCACCAAACCAGCACAGATACATTATTTATGGCTTACTACTGCCTTTGTAACTAAGTGGGGGGAAAAAATGCCTGCATTTTAGTTTAGATCTCACGTTCAGTGTCAGAGTTTCTAAAGATATTCTCAGATACAAAAATCACATGATTTAATTTCATGACAGCAGTGCTACTGTAGCTTGTGGCTTCAGGGTAACGTGGTCCACGCTCAGCAGCCTGGACAATTTTGGGAGCAAACTCACTTCAAGTGAGCAGCTTAAATTCCTACTCCTCATCTAATAAAGTCATTTCGGTGTGAATGAAGTTCGCTATTAGAGCATACGGATATTTACAACAACTTAGCACGAGATTATTGTCAGAGCCAATTGCTTAGGAAATAAAATCCAAGCACTTCATCATGTTTACAGTGAAATCCAGGGCAGGCATTCCAATCCTCCATAAAAACCGTGTTCACCAGAATAAATTTGCTAAGCAGCTCTTGTGGCTAAAGCAACATTATTTTTAACAGTACTGACATGGCCCTGCAAGTGAGGAGAGGAGGGGGATCTAAATATAAACTTTTACTTTTCTTACAGCTATGAACTATGTCAGCATTCTTAACTGATTTTTGTGTAATTTGTAGAAGCCCGCTCCACCAAACCCTGAGGCCAAACCCAAGAAGGCCATTGTGAAGGTAAAGAACACAGTTAAACACAATATTGTGCAATCTTCCAACATTTTTTTACATCTGTAGAATTTTAAAACAGGCAGAAACACTTAAGTGTTTGCCCAAATGTGCTGGATGTTAAACTCCTCTCATGCACGCTTCTTTTTACAGGCTTGTTTATTAATTAAGGTTTGTTTTCTATTTTAAGAGTCTGTGAATTCAACTGTATAATTGTAATGTGATAGTCTAAGAGTATGATTAGTGTTCTTTCCTGTTATTAGCCTGGAAGTTTAGTTAAAAATTAAAATAACTGAAGATGGATCCTTGCACATGCAGAATGTAATTTCAGTGACATGCAGATAACTTTAGATAAGAAAGCCTTTTTGAGTTTTCATGCAACGAATGGTTTGATTTTTGCATGTGCAGAAGGTGGTAGAAGATAAGGGGGCCAAGCCAAAGAAAGGCGGCGCCAAGGGGAAGAAAGAGGATGGTCCTGCCCAGAATGGAGAGACCAAGGCCAATGAGGTATGAGGAGAGAAAAAAAATCTTTTTTTTTTTAATATGACCATTCCTATACATTAACTAAACCTTCATTTTTTCATTTCCCGCCCCAATCACATCCTCTTCTTGCTCACATGTTTGAATCCTCACACTTGCATGCACACACACACCCATACACAGATCTATGTGTCTCGTCCGTCTGTCAGCGTGTCTTCCATCAGAAGCATGGCTCCCTCCTTGATGTCAGTGAGAGGGCAGAGTGTGACAGTCAGAGTTCAGGGTACGGATGAGTGTTTCTAATTGCTATCTGGTTCGTGTGTGTTTTGACACTAACAGCTAATTCATCTTAACAGAATAGAAATTAACGTGTGCTGTGGAGTGCTGTGTTTATCTGTATTTTCTTTAAAGAGGAATGCAGTGTGTAGAAGCCACAGTGGGGGGAACAAAAAGGTGAGGGTGTCTTCTCCACTGCGCAGTAAAGTGGGCCAAGGACAACTTTTTACTTTAGCAGAAAAGTTTGCCGCTGCTTTGAAATGTGATTGGCTCTCTGTGTTCGTAGACACTTGCTCCACTAATAGCGAGGCAGAGGAAGGAGTAAGATTTCACAACGGCCAGATTTGATTCTGTAGTCCGGATAAAGTTTAATCATGAGCTGGCACAAGTCCTAACTTTGGCTTTTTCTAGATCTTAAATGAAAGTGGAGTTAAATCAAATAACTGTACCGACAGATTTAAAAAATCTGCCGCTCAGACGGATGAATGAGTAATTGTGAGGTTTTGTTTTGAAATTCAATTGAAGCATTGAAAAATAGCTTTACATTTGGGAAAATGTTTGCTTTCTGTTTTTGACAGAAGATTTATTCCATTGATTAGTTTTTGGAAGAATTAAATTAGCTTGAGGGGGGGGGGAATTAAGTATAATTTCATCTGAAGAAAACTGGCAGAAACACCTTGCTGCTTAGAATGCCAACAATACAGGGATTAAGGGCCACTGAATTGTACTTTAGGCTGATTTTCCACGCCATGTCATCAAATTCTTTGCTTGTTCCATCACTTAACATTGTTTTGTCTCCATTGTGAAAATGCCACATAAATGACTGAAAAATTATAAAGATTTCCAGCTTAAACTCAGTTCAGCACTCACCCTTTGACTGCAAGATCGCCTGTTTGTTAACTAAATGTCAACCTCTTTCAATAGTTATTTGGCATGTCTCATGTTAAATGTCACATGCATGTCTTTCCCTCTGAAATTAAACTAGCGGTCACACTTGCACCAGTTTGGTTGGGGGGATTTAAGCTCATTTTATGCTAATCTAATGCCTAACTTCTTGCTTTTAGTCACAAGGTGAGGCAGTCTCACAGAGTGAACAATTGGATCAGTAGAGGAAATGCTGCATTATATTTGAGATAAACTCATGTTGCCTAAAATTCATGTCAATTGCATGGAGCTTGAGATGAATCGAGATAATTTTATGGATAAACAAAACACTCTTTAAAGGGATATTCAGAGTTTTTCAGGGCTTCTTTAACTAGCAGTCATTATATATCCTTCAGTAGACAGCAATAAGACTGGGAGCAATCTGACCGCACTCTCAGACTGTTAGAGTGCGGCCATTAGAAATTAGAATTTTATTCATCTTCAATAACAACAGCGATGTAAAGTTCTGCAATGTGTTTCTCACTTAAACTTGTTAATTTTTTCAGTTTTTGATTGTTGTTTTAAAAAAAACACACACATGCCTGTGTTCTAGACAGAGAGTTTAGAATTAGAAAGTATATTTAGCTGACTCAAAATGTGCTGTGCAGAGTGAATTTGGCTTCAGCAGAAACTACTGAGTCTTGACAGACTAAATCAAGTTGAGGCTAAGCTGCTGGCTGGGATTTCTAGGTTAGTTGATCACATCCCATCCTGTTTGCTGTGGAGTGAGTGATGATTACAGCTGTATCTTCGTCTTAAATCTCCCAACATCTTCTTCCCCCGCAGGTAACTGAGGCAGCAGAGGAGGCGACTGAGGAGAAGGCGTAAACACACGGGCGTGTTCACCGACTCGTCCCCTCAGACTCCATGGCAGCAAAGCATCTTTTTTACTGACAATTTTTGTACCATGCTGAATTTTTTTGTTTTTTTTTAGACATGTGATGGTAGAGATGGAAAACCAGCAGGCCCGCCCCATTTCTTCACTCTTCTTTTAACCTGAGTTTTTCCCCCGATTCTCCACCTTCCTCCATCCCGTGCGGCTATAGAGTAAAGCATGCCTCTTTGACGCAGAAAGGCAGAACGAAGTGGTTTTACCAGACAACTGCAGATGTTCTTTGTTTTGCCGGAAGGGGGCCATAAACTTGACTGTTACGATCTTTAAACTAGCTCTGCCTTCGTTCATAACTATTCTCTTCTTCAAAAGATGAGCGCCATTAATGGCAATCAGCTATTATTGAGGAAATGTTCCGATTTTTTCCCCCTTCTGATGGGTAAGGCGCGGGATTTTGGGCACGTTTCAACAGTTAAAACCAAGCGCAACAAGAAACCAGTCAGACGGTCACCATGGGGAACATCTGCAGGTTTTAAAAAAAACTCTTGCTCCTTTTGTATGTGTGTGCTGGAGTGAAAGTGTTTGTAGGTCTCTGTGTTTGACTCATTTTGTCCCCCTCCCCCCCATAAACGCCTTGTCCTACAGCAGAGTGACATAGCAATAATGAGTGGTGCTTCTGTTCTAGATGACTCTATTGGCTTTGGACCCTCTGGGCTTCTCTGAGTTTCATCCTGTTAGGGGAATATTTTGAAATAAAAGAAAAAGTTGATGTCACGTGGGAATCTTTCTGCTTGTCCCTGTCTCTTTGCAGAAACTGAGAATAAAACGGCATGTTTATTTTACCCAGTCGTTCACGTATGCTCAGAGTCCGTGTTCCCGCTCGTGTTCGAGGGCTCCTTTTCAATGTGTTCAGGTTTACAAGTACTTTTTAAAACCAACACAAAGCCACCGCTGTGTGTCTGTGTACCATCTTTGTGTGCATGTGGGAGGTCGCCAGGGGCACGTGGCTGTATTAAATACAACTGCTGTGTCAGGAAGTGAAAGCTCAGCATTTGCCAAAGTAGTGGGACCTGTGAAACCAATGGGTCTCTTCATTGAGGGATGAACTGCCACTCAAAGTAATAGATCAATGGCTGTCTCTTTTATGTAGCATGTAAAGGTGTAGAGTGATAATGTACGAATTCCTCGTCAGATGCCTCTGTTAACTATGACGCCTCAGAGTCACTATTAAGCAAAGCATGTTTATTTATGGAGCACATTGTGTGTACAAGACAACGTGCTGTATATTTCAAAGTGCAATTCAAACAATTTAAAGTGCTCCACATAAAACTCTACATATATTTTAAATGCCTGTCAGTAGTGGTGGGACAATACATCAGTCAACATTAATCTACATTGATCATATGGTCAATGAGTCAATGATATCGATCCAAAATCTTAACATTGGCCAAAAATCAATAGAGTAACCAGTTATCAAACACACTTTTATTTTGAAAATATTTTCTTTTAAACCGAATGTTGATGCCAGAGCTAAGGAATAAAGAAAGGTTAAATGATGATCTAGTTGCTTTTGTGATGAATGGAAATAAGTGTGATCAATTATACTCATGATATTGCTTTATATCGTTTCATATCGATTGGTGGATCCTCGATCAAATCGAATCAAAATATGGTAAGGAATTTGAGATAAGCAAGACAAGTTAAAAGTTACAGTGCAAACTTAATGTATTTTCAGTACATACCTGTAAAAATTGACCACCAATCCCATAAATTTAATTTAGAGGATTATTTACCCATTTCTTAACGATGGGTAGGCATATGAAAATTTCAAAGTGTCTACATTTGGTGAAATTTTTAACTCCACTGGCAGTTTCTTCCACCTGTTTGCAGCATAACAGCTAAAATCTGCTTCTCCATATTTAGTCTGGACCTTGGTTTGGCTACTTGCTACAATAATCCAAACAATGAGCTCAGTTAAAATGTGAGCACACCAATAATGAAACTATGAAAAAATGGCAGAACTACCCCTGCCACACAAGCACTTCTCACAAGTAATAACTTGCCCTGAAACAAGTACATAAAGACAGGATAATGAATAACTGGCGGTGGCTTCACAGAAAGGAAAAAGCTGTTCAACGTAATTAAATAAAAGCAGCTTTCAGTATGTGCAGGATAAAAAGACATTGAATTAAATTCAGTACTAAAATAATCTCAACTGGAAATTGAATTGTTACAGTGTGTCTATATGCAAACAGAAAAAAATACAAAGAGTAAATTATGAGGGAGGTTGGTTATGCTTTTCATCCCGAGTGTTAACTTCAGGATGTAGTTTGAAAGTGTAGATGAATTCGATCAAGGCAAATGAAGTTCCATGTTAGAAATGAACAGCTATGGTTCAGTGATCAAAAAAGAAAGAAAGAAGTTGTGTAACACTCATTTTTTTCTTTCCTGTGCTGTTAACCTTTGACTCCTCTGTGGCCCCTGGATCAGCTGAGTGGCACAGGAAGAGGTTGCCTCCTTGTGGTTAGGTCAGCCCTCACAGTTTCACATTTGCTGGAGAATCCAGGATGACTTATACAATAGAAGTCACTCGCAGGGCTTGAAAATGCAAATCTGTTCTAAGGATGGATTTGATTCCATTTCCGTGAATGAAAGCAGTTGTGGTTACACTGAAATCATTAAAGTTGAAGGAATTGAAAGATGAATTTTTATATGATTTGGGGGGAAAAAATCTAATTTATGATGTACATACAGAAAAAAATCCTTACTCAATTAATTGCTACAAGAGCCCGCTTGTTCTCAGGCAACACATCAACATAGTCTGACGTCCGCTCTCCAGCTCGCCGACATCGCTCTTTTTAATGAGACTTGAATTTTGTTTGGTGATCCGTCTTTTGGCTGACCCCTGGGAACCTATCCACAATGACTTTGTCAGTGTGTGAGCTCCGACTGTTGCACATCCTTTACCCACCGGTCAGGCCAGTGTGTGATGGTGGATGCTTGATAGATGTACCGCCACTAATATCCTAACAGAGGTATGGATAAAAAAAAAAAGGTTTGTATAGTCAAAGGGGGTCCATTATTGCAGAGAAGCAACAGTGAGAGTTTAAAAAAACAAAGATTCTTCTTTATCTTTTATTATGCAAACCACTAAACAGTTTAAGAGTTTACCCACACCTACAAGAAAAATTTAGATGGTAATGTGCAAAGTTCCTGTCTATCTGACATACTTCCTTTATTAGCTTATGTGTGTTTAGAATTGTGAAGATAAATCAATAACTGTTTGACTACACAACATTCCGAATTCATTTCCACAAAAATTAGGATTTTTTCTTTAGAGAAAAGAAAAAGATATGACGAAGTAGGCCCAAAACTGTTCAGTGTCTTCCCAGAAAATATAAACAAATGTGAAAATATGACAAACAAACAAAGAAAAATTATGTGAGAGGAAAAGAAACAGAAAAGTAAATGTTATGTATAATGAACAATAGTTTGGATGGTTCTATGGTCAGCAGAGTAATTTTTCACCAGCAGGTAGGGGTGCCAGGATTGGGTTTAAAATGAGCAACCACCAGAGTCTCAAAAACAACAGAATATTTTCTGTCATTTATTGTTTTTATTACATTGATGATGGAAAAGAGATTACAGCATTGGAAAAAGAATATGTATTTAAACAAATATTTGTAATTAATAAAAGAAAATACAAGTTAAAAAAGCATTAAAATATCTTTTTTGTATCGCAACAAATCGAACCGGCACACTGAAATATCAAACTGAACTGTAAATTTTGTGTAATGTTGCACCCCTAATATATATTCACTCAATCATATTCATACAACAGTTACTGTAAATCAAGGTTTGTTTATCTAACATATACACTCATTTACACCCCAGTGGACACACTGGAGGCAATATGGGGCTTAATGTGTTTCCCAAGGACACTTCAGTATATAGTCCAGTAAAGCAGCTCTGGTTGGTAAATGACAGATCTTCCCTCTGAGCTCCAGCTGCCTAAGGCTGATCACACTCACATCACTATCCTCAAATTTATCCATATGAATCACAATTAGAACAACCAGATAAACATAGATGGACATCACTCTGAAACATGCTGCTGAAGACACAGTTGTGAGACAGAAAAGATTTTGGTATTGTTTGATTTTTCTTATTATTCTCATGACAAATAAACAGAATTACAAAAACTAAAAACGTTGTTATGAAGTCAGGGGTAGGATGAAGTAAAACTGTACCTATTCCTCTTCTCTAATCAGAATTTACTCTTCCTTCCAGTTGTCACAACAATCATTTATTAGAAGATGACAAAAAGATAGATAGAGATAATTATAGCTTGAACACATATATGCTTATGTATGCATCTGCCTATACACACATATAAATTTATATACACTTATGTTCAGTACATTACACCACTAGTCAAAAGCTGAAACCCAATCTCTAGATCTAATGAGTGATGAGACCCCCAACCAACACTGTATACACACCTATATACATTATATGAAAATAAAATCAAATAGAGGCAAAGAAATTATATACATACCTCTCTATGTAATTATACCTACATGTTTATACTCATGTACATACCTGCATGCTTACACATACATACATAAATACATACATACATACATGCATGTACCCATAAACATATGCCTACATTTACAATTCTGCATACTGAACACAACATACATGCATAAACAGTACATCCACATACTGTATCCTTATTCTTTCACACATATATTAATATAACAAAGTTAATTATATGGTTTGCATAATGTTCTCTTTCTTTATACTTTTGGAATACAATTATTATTTTTTTACTTACTTGGTGATTTTTGGACATTATTTGAGTTTTCCCTGATGAACCATATGGCACATGCTTTTCACTATTATCCTCACTCTTAAAATCTTTTGATTTAATTTTTTCCCTCAGATCATCTCCCCCTTCACCATTAAAAACATCTTTTGTATGTGGTCAGGTTGTACATCTTTCTTACTTTATATGTTATTATTCCTGTTTGTAACTCCATTAAATCACAAAAAATTTTTAACTTCCAAAAAGTTGATTTTTTCGTTGTCAATATCACACATTGTTTTGTACACATGTTGTGTGTATAATTGTTGCAGAAAATTGTGTTTCAATATTTGTAGCATCCCAACAACAGTTTCCAAATAGCATATTTTTGTTTTATTTTAACTCAATGATAATTGTTGAACAATGATGATTTTTCTGTCATTTATATTCATTGATCTTATTTATTTATTTATTTTCATCAAACCACCGTTTTAGTTTATTAATTTCCTTTGCAATTTCCTGTGAATTATTCTCTTTCTTCCAGTAAAAATGGTCTGGTGTCTTAAGTTAAAAGGGTGATAAAGGAAGCTTTTTTCACTTTAGATTTGACCATATTTAACCTGCTCTTATCATGACTGCCACTTACTTCTCTGTCATTTCACTCAGTAAGGAGTGTTACAAACAAAATAAAACTGTTCAACTGGACCTTAAACATTGTTGGCTCATAAGTTTCTTTCAAATTCAATCAGACAGTTAAATTCCCCATTTCAGATAGTAAAGAGCTTTGGTTTTATAGGATTAAAAGATGGAAACTTGGGGAAATCTCAGTACATAAAGGTCAAGGACACATTTCCACTTTTTGATACATGTGACCTTAGAGCTCTCAGGCAACACTGCATGAAAACCCATCACGCTGTTATGATCAATGTAACTGCCTTCATGGTGTCAGAACACCTTGGAAAACCATTTGCACTCAACACTGGATCCGAATGTAATCAGTAATTGCGTTACAAGTTTTATCTGTTACTCTTCAGCATGAAGGTCTCGACATCTGGTGGTTTTACAAATTGTATAGAATTTTCATAAAATGTAAACAGTTCAGACAGACATTAAAAAACATTGATATGGACTTCTGGCTTACATTTTTAAATTATGGAGGACTGGTCATCCATTCTAAATGAGCTGACATGTTAAAAATTAATGAGGGTTGCGCATCTTTTGTTGAATTGCAGTTTCCATGTTAAAAAACAATGTTTACACAAAGCATTCGACCAAATTTTGAAAGATATTCACCTGATTCCAAGAGCAAAAAATGTATAGATTACTCAAATTTAACTGCAATTCTTCAAAAAAGAAAAAAAGGGGGAAAATGAAAAAGAGAGAAATAAACATATATGGCATTAATTCCAGCTATTATATATACACATTAACATGTACATGGAGGTTTCATTTTAATAGTGCATACCTATTGAATGTAGCCTACATAATCAATAAAAATTCTTCTTGAAAATGACAGCTTCAAGATGCCGTCTGAATAGAGAAACTAGTCATATGTGTTTCTAAGATGTCCATCCATCCATCCATTTTCTGAACCGCTTAATCCAAGTGGGTCGCGGGCGTGCTGGAGCCTATCCCAGCTGTCAAGGGGCGAGAGGCGGGGTACACCCTGGACAAGTCGCCAGTCTGTCGCAGGGCCGTTTC
>JAVQJG010262467.1:0-16708 GCA_036024015.1 Craterocephalus amniculus
AAACGTGAAAATAATACTCACCTCGACGCGGAACGATGTGCAGCCCTTGAGAAACTCCTTTATGTTGCTCAGGCACTCGCCGTCGTTTTTCGGTTCTTGGTAAATCTGAAAAGACGGAAACGCGGATTAAACCTAAAATATCCGCCTCACGCTGCGTGTGACTTGCTTTTAACACTTTGCTTCTTTGTGAATTTGTCTGTTTTAAAGTGTATCTTCTTCGACACGCAGTCTTCAGCCTGTGCGTGCATTGGGCCTGACTCTGGGAGGCTGAACACAAGACCCACACAGCAGCAGCAGGGAAGTGGAAGAGGCTGCAGTAACGAGCTGAGGGAAATGACGTTGGCGAATAGGGATCCCCGCTGATGTTGTGTTGGAGTTGGTCACTCTGCTCCTCTCAGATCTCCTATTTTTCTTGTTAGTTGTGGCCAAAAATTTTGATTACTTCGGATAATCCCACACAACATATAATTTTTTTTAGTAAATCTGAATGTAATTGGCAACATGGAATAATAATCGCTGCAAGCACTCCTGATGAAAGCAACACGTTAGCAAGGATGACTTGTAATGACTAAGTCATGGGATGGTTTAATAGTATCCACTTAAGTCGTAAAAATCAATATTTCTATACAAATATTAAAAAAGAGATATACAGAAGTCTGATCATTGCTTTGACACATCCCCGGGAGTCAAATGACTGTGACTAACTTGACCCTCAAAGGCATGGTATGGTATGGACTGTGTCAGTGTGATTGTCAAAACTCAATCACTTACGTTTAAAATGCAGATTTGGGCCATGTCCAGTGGTTAATTTCTGCATTTTCTTTGAGCCCAGCCTGAACCTAAAACATTTACCTGAATACATGTAGGTCCTATCTGTCCTTTACTCTGTGTACTCAATGAGTCCAAATGTAATCTCATGAGAATACTGTGTCCCTTTTCTTTTCAACAATTTTCGGTGTTTGTTGTTTTAAATTGCTTTTAGTTGTGACAGTTCTTTGTATGATTTATATTGTGGATGTACCTAAACAGAAGAGATATACATGAACTTGATATCTATTCTAAATATCTAATAATAGGAGATGTACAATGTAATATTTAGCACTATGGTTTCATAGTATTGTAGAATAACAACAGAATAGACATTTTTTTGTTTTTTTCACCCTGAATCAAGCCTTGCATCTAGGTGATGGTCTGCATTGACGCAGAACAACCAAACCAAATAGTTTGCATAATTACATCCACACTTGAATGAAGCTATGGTCGTAGCTTGGCCTGGCCACTTGATTGGAAGACCACCTCTGTCCTTGGCACATGCATAGGCCTGTTAGGGAGTTATTCCCTTAACATGTTTGTATGTGTATACAATATGTGTGATAGTTTGGACTTTGTGGAAAAAAGAAACACTGAAGGCATTATTGGTTCTGACTTTAACTGTGGGAAATCATTGTACGTGTAAGCCCAGGAGTAGGCAAGTTTTGGCCTTCAGAGGCTGTCCTAGAAGTTTTAGATGTTTCTTTGTTTCAACACACCAGACTCAAAAGAATAAGTCACTGAGCAGAACTTGTAAGCATTTGGATCCATTTAATTTGAATCCGGTGTGTTAGAGCAGGGAAACATATATGAACTTTCTGTACTGCAGCTCTCTAGGAGCAGACTTCCCAACCCCTGGCATAGCCTATGCACTCCACAGACAGTCTGTGCAGTAAATATCTTAAATGTGCATTTACATGAATTTTAAAAGTCCAGTTTTGGTCAGACTAATGCCTGGTTGAGACAACATGATTTTTTTAATAGTTTACGACAGTCATGTAAGATTAACCTAAAATTTCATAAATTTGCTCAATGTCATGTGCCGGCAAGACTACAAGAATGCCCCCGATCATCCCGTGTTGTCCAGCACCTCCCGAGCTTGTATTGTGTCAGTACAGGCTGGTTCTAAACAGGAGGAAAGTATTACGGATTTAGAGGTGCTCATGTAATCTACGAGGAGGAATATTAAGCTATTAACCCTAACATATTAATATTTACCAGAAAGCTGCACTCTGTATTCCTGCTGGTCAATACGTACGAACTTGTCGTAGGATTAAAAAAAATTCTAACATGCTAGACTTTCTGTGTCGTGGTTGTGAAGTGTCCCAGTTGCCAGACCGTCGGTCGTTTATTATGCCACACTAAATGGGGTAAAGACGCTGTTTCTGTGACCCAACGACCCAAAATCAGCCACAATAGTGAACATTTGTCTGCAACGTTGTTGTCGGGTCAAATTTGGGCTGAATCATGTAGTCTGAACCAGACATAATCCTTTCATTTAATCTAATCTTGGGTTGATAGATCAGAATAAAGACAGCTTTTTGCCATTTAGAAATGAAGGATTTCAGCTGGTTGCAATTCCCATCTATACCAACAGATGCCATACACTGCTCCTTTAATACAGGCGTCACAACTTTTGTTCCAGCTTCAGTGTCCGAATGCCACATAATTTGCTCTGAACTTGACTTAATCAGTATTTGTTTATACTGAATTTAAAATGACAGGCATGTAGTTAAACTTTGACCCACTGGTTACACTTAATTGATAGAGGTGTAGACATCAATCTTAACTCAAATCAAAGGAACTATATCCCATCAGTGTACTGAATTTCAAACCATTTTACTACAGTGTTAAAGGAGTCACCAAGGATCTTTCAAGTTTGGCCTTAATACAAAATATTCCCTCTTCAATCTCATATATGTCTATGATAAATTTAAAAAAATCAGAAAGACAATCATTTAAAAAATCCTCTGTTATGACAATGAGATTTAAGGTACACATGAAAATAAATCATTATATTTTATGTGCTAATGAGCAGAAAGAATGTCTTTATTTAGATTTAGATTTAGTCTGCAGTCTGCAGACTAAATCATGTCACAAAAAATATGCCTGTTATTCCACTAATGAACCCTTTCAGCCCTGAATTATTAACTATATCTTTGCTTTTTACAACCAGCAATCACTTGTTTTGTAATAGTTTAACAAAATACAGTAGAACTTTTACTGTAAAACTGTATTCACAAAAATTCGATCATTTTTGTGTCCATACATGATTCTTTTTTAAGACTCACCACCAGACTTCCCACCACACAAATCAATAGACTGATTTCTGGGACAGTTTCATAAACTTGCATGAGAGTTAGTGAATCAGCAGTGCTTTCTAGTGGACAAACCATATAAACACTGAGTGGCTGGCTGCTTGATGGAATGTAGAGTTGGACTGTCCATACTTCCATCAAAGTCAGAATGACGTTGTTTTACAGCCAATTGACTAGCTATCGATTGTTGCCCAATCATGCTCACTTATAGCATCTTTAACATGTTGAATTTGGTATGGAGTTGGATTTGAGTGGAATTCATTGGTCCAATTTCCGGTTGCAGCCATGCTTCGCTTTTTCAAGAACGTCACCGAAAACAAATCATATAATTTCTTGAAATAATTTACCTTTAAATAAAATATTTCATATCTTCCAAACTTTCTTCATATTTTTCATCATATATACCATCACATTTTGTATCTCACCTAATTTCATCTATCAAATGTTCCTACAGATATTGTCCTCACATCCAGCTGTTTTTTTCATGCAATATGTGAGTCATGGGCAGAAAGAAGTCTAGAAATTGTCTGTGTCATTAATTTAGTCCAACATCACTGAAACAGGAAATTTCCTGCTTTAAACAGAAGAAATTCTTTTGAAAAGATCAAATGACTTACAAGTAGGATTGAACCTGTACATGTACAGCAGAGCTTACTCTATGCAATTTAGACGTTGACAAAAAACATTACTATCAAGGAGCCAGTCCCTATCCATTAGCAGTCTTTTTTCCTTTAACAGTTTACAGAAGGCTTAAAAATTGATTATTTGAAACACAAAAGCTCGAAAACTGTAAAAACAAGACCACTGACTACATAACCAATGAAAAAATCTTATTAATAATGCAGAAACAGCTAAAAATGAAACAACTGGAGAACCGGTTTGTCATCTAAGCATTGTTATAGCCTCCAGCAGAACATCTCTCTTGTGGAAAACATTGCCTCCTTCAGGTAGCTGTCTAAACTGGCAGAAGCTGCACTCTGACAGCAACAAACACTGAGCTGTTTCTTTAAATAAGGAGAGGGTCCATGTCTGTCTGTGCGCCTATGCAGTCAATGGCGGTCCACTCTTACAGATGCTCTGTGTAGCTACATATAGCCCCTGCTCCGTGACAGATCGCTAAATGTGTAACCAAATCCAATCATATAGATGAAATAGGCCGACAAACCAAAACGATTACAAGTCCGACTGTTTACGCTCTTTAAGTGGCGTTAATTGAGGCCTTCATTGTAGAGCATAAGCATCATTGCATCCAACACCCCATTTGATAAAGCAGGCTTCCTTATGCTGCCTTATTTAGGACAGATCGATGCACGGGTAGATGCAACGGCCTTTCTGTTTTTACACCCTGACATAAGCAGCGTAGTATGTGCAACCCTGCTGCTTGTTATGGCAGACAATAACAAGGGCTGCCGTGACCTACAAAAGAAATTGCCTCATGGATCAGTGGGCAAAAAGAGAAGCCAGACAACAAACCGCGTCGGTGTCACGGATGTGGACAGCACACAGACACGCCGACGGGGCGGGCGGTTGGTAATGCAGAGGAGGTGTGGAGGTGGTGGTGGTGGTGGTGGTGGTGGGGTGTAGCCATTGCTCTTACTTTCTCCGTGGACCCCGGGTTGAGCCGCTCCAGCAATCTACACAAGACCACCCCATCTTTCAGGGAGGTCTGCAGAAAAGCTTCAGGATCCGAGATGGTCTTCTTCGGCGATTCCAGCACCCCGAGCGTAATCAACCATGTCACCGTCTGTTCCGCCGAATTCATATCCAGTCACAGCAGATTGGACTCAACAAAGAGGCGGTGTTTGGGTATCTTTAACAGCTCACCGCCCTGGTTACGCTGTCATCTGTGCGTTAGATGAGAAACATCATTAATCGACCTCCTCCCCACAAAACAAGGGATGCAGGAGAGAGGGGATGAGGGAAAGTACTCTACCTCGGCTGGATGCAGGTGATGACGACTAGCTGTAGGAAATTCAGCAAGTCTGGTTTCCTCCCTTGGACGGCCGTTTCCTCTCGATCTAACCTGGAAAGCTGTCAAATGCGGTTGGCTGTGATGCGCTGAGGCAGTGGACTGCATGCATGCGCATCGCTGCCGCCAGCCGCTCTTCTATTGGATGACATCAGAGCAGAGGGACAAGCCAGTCCAACCAGTTGTTGGGGCACTACAGCGTGTCATGAATAGGTTTTCGCTGTGCGGCTTTGCATATCCTGCTCTTTTATCCGTTTATTATGTCCGACACAGACTATCTGTTGTTATCTGCTGTAAGCTGGGGGGTTTTCGGCCAGGGCAAAAGTGGAACAGGCGTCTCAGTAGGCAAATGTTTATTCAGGGACTTGTATTAAAGAAGCACAATGCACTTTATACAGTAGCTCACTCCAGTGTTTTTCACCTCAGGTTCCACTATATTTACTGTTTCTGCTTGTGCAGAAACTTAACATTTAACATAACACAATTTAACATAACATGTATAATAACTTAGCACAGTGGTCACGGTTTAACTTGGAATTGATAAAACTTTAAGATATAATTTACTTTATATCACCATACTCGGGAAGCAAGCCCTTGATACAAGCCTGAACAGGAAAATATGCAAAGTGCAGTGCCTCACACATCTACAATTAATCGGCTAAAGCAGATTAAATCAAACTTACTTATCCCAAAAGCCTTTGGCTGTTTCACATTTCAGTTTGCAGCTTCTAATGATTGGGACCATTTACAATACAATCTAAACTTGACTCATTCATTCCGTTTTCCTCTTTTACTGCAAAAGAGCTCCTTAGTGATTAGAACCGTTTTTGTAATATAATGAAACTGGTTATTTTGTATTTTATGTTTTGTACCATGACTCACTGCTGGTCAATATTATAAATGAGAATTGGTTCTCAATTCAGTTTTTTAAAATAAGGCTAAAAATAGGAAGCATTACTGATCGTTGATCTATATATTGATATTAAATAGTAATTTGGAGGTTCTTTATAATCTTTAAATTCAACAAATCTGAATAAGTTACAGGGAAATGTCCATTTTTCTACAGTCTGACTGTGTTTGTACTGCAAAGGCGGCAAGAAATTTCATTAGTGAACATTCCTGCTGGGCATTAGCCCATGCAGGGGCCACTGACGCCTTGGGCCCCTGAGCTTGTGCCCAACTTCTTGAAGTGATCATTAATGTTTCCTTTTTGGAAGTCCGTTAGACCACAAAGATTTACAAAATTGTCATAAAGGGCATGCAATGTTAAATGACTTTCACTTCAATGCCTTATAACCGGACCTGTGTCCCCATCCACAGAAATTTACATGCATATCTGCATCACTGCAGATAAATTTCAGATATTTGATGGAGCTTTTTTTTTACTTTATTATTCACATATGTAGATCACTCAGCTATTTTTTTATCCTGTAAAATAAATATGTGTTTTATATTGGGGATTTCTTATTGTTCACTCATTCTAAAAGTCTGTCTCACCCAAAAGTCAGGGGAACTGTGGTGATCACTTAGTGTTGGGAGCAATTTAGTATTAAATTCAGTAAAGTTAATCTGTCAGTGGACAACCTTACCAGAAAAAGATGTAAAGCTCAAATGACGGAAGAAAAAACAACTCCAAAAAGACATAAGGTTAACACAGTCACATGCAAAATTCAGCCCACAGTAACTGGCAGTTTTCACAAACAATAGAGAATTAAATAAACTTTAAATGACATGAAATAACAACGAGCTGTATAATAACACTCCAAGAGATGTGAGATGGTTACAAAAAAGAGACAAACAACAACAAAGCAGCATAAATGCACTCAAAGAGCATCTCAAAAAATAACTAATTACATATATGCAGAATATCCAGCAATGCATTCAAAATGAGCACACACTGACAAAACATACGGAAGAACAAAAATTATCCTTATGCTGAGGAGAGCGTCAGTTCTAAATTTGTCCAGAAGGGGGAGCTCTTTGTTCACTGCGATGTGGACTCTTCCACTGTTCAACGAATCAGGTTTGTAGACACATAAAGTTAATGTGCATTCCTGTAATACTCATTTAAACTACCAATTGTTTATATACGAGCCTTTGGTTACAAAGTCAGTAGAAATGGGAAACTTCTGTGAACAGAAAATCTTTGAAGACCAACCTTTCTGTTCCCAGCTCAAACTGGCTTATCACATTAGACCTCTGAAAAATAAATTCACAAAATTACAAATAAAACATGATTATACTAAAAAATATTCTACCCAGTTTTACAGCTAATATTTCTAACATAATCTCAAAAGATAAATAATTCATACAGTCTTTAGTGTTTATCTTTCTACCTCCAGTCACATCCACTCAGTTATTCAAGTAATCCTGAGAACACACCCCCATGCACTTTACAGGAGAGTAGCAATCTAGGGTGGCCTCTTCCTTCAACAAGGACCAAAATTCGGATATATAGAAAGCTGTAATATAAAATTGCAAGTTCTGTGAGTGTGTATTCAAGGTTACGTTAAATACTCTGACATTTTATTTCATATACTATAGTGTTTATAAGGCCATATAATAAAGAATAAAGTCTTGATTACAGATTGCTTGTAACGCCGCAAAAACCAAGCTGTTTACATTTTAAAAAATCTGGAAATCCCATAGAATCCCCATAGCAACTGAACCAAGTAGCAGGGACAGATATTCATAGCTTGGGCTTACCATGCCGTCCTTACACCTCTACGTGTCCTTGTCCCTCATTTTGCATGTGTTTGTGTGTGTGTGTCTGTCCGTGTAGTAGGGAAAAAAGTGTGCGTTGTCAGGAAGGCGGGCTCTTGAGGGACGACACGTTCTAAACAGGCCGTGTCGAGGGATGTGGTTGTGCCTTTGAGGTCCTGTCACCATGGGTCTGTAACCATGGGTGTTTCTGTGTGTCTCTGGAGCATGGCCCTAGGTATCTCATCTACTTTTATTCCCAGTTTATCTTTGCAGTTTCCACTCTGGTCCAGTGAACGAGATCCCAGTTAGAGAGCTTTTTAAAGTTCTAAGCAAATGAATCATGAAAGATTTGAGGAGTGAAAGTTTTTCCAGTGTCAAGCGAACCTGAGAGCCACTTTAGCCTGATAGGGAGCAACTTAGGGAATACTCTATCTATTTGGCGTCAGTAACATTCCTAATCTAAAAAACATAAATACTTAATATCAGAGGATTCAGTTACCAAGGGGAAGTTAGAATGAATCACTAGAGCCAGAATATCACTTTAATTTAAGATCTGGCATGTTTAAAAATTGCAGTCATGAACACATTCACACAGTCCTCTTCGTCTCTGATTCATCTTTCTGATCTCATCAACTTACTGTAAACAGCTTCATCAGCAAGTAAAACACAAGAGCAGTGGTTCCCAAAGTTTGGGTTGGGTCCCACATGTGGGTCGCAAGATCATTTCGGGGGTCACCAGTTAATTCTGAAACCTATATAACCTATATTTATCAAATTAATTAGGGATTTTTATCATGGCTGTCAAAATGAACACAGCCTTAATTATTTACCACATTAATCTTCCTTCTTTATGAATACAGACAATTTTCAGGCCTTTTATTGTAGAGGATCCTGCAGGATGACCCATCTGATAAAGAATTAAAGATTGTCATCACAGGAAGGGGGATGGGGGGGGGGGGTGTCATGCACAAAAAGTTTGGGAACCAGTGCTCTAGAATGTCACTCAGTTGCTGTGACTGACTTGTCCTTGAATTCAGTTTCTGACAGCTTCCACAAACACAAAAGGACTGATATGGTTTTATCTGTGTGCTGCTGTAATATAATTCTACTTTTATTGAACAAGTCATATTTGAAGACAACATGACAAAGTGTCCAACTTATAGCCACTTCAAAGGCCAGATGCATTAAGAATAATGAATGGAAGTGAAAAGGGAACAAAGCCAAAATATTGATGATCAAACATACAGAATGCTTGAGCTGGAGAGGTGCTCACATTTTTTAAATATATTATGGCACTTATGGCTTTTACACAGAACTGCATACTTAATTTTGTGCAGCTCAGAGATGTAGAGTTTAACTAATCTGCAACAAACTGGAACAATTTCATCTTAAAATTGTGAGAGAAGATCCCATCAAAACATTGAGAGAATCAGGAGGAATTTCTATACACATGGGACAAGGCAGATGGTCAAAACTGAATGTCTGTGATCTTCAGGCGCACAGGTGGCATTCCATGTAAAGCAGGTTTTCAATAACTGCTCAGACTCAGGAACAGAAATCACTGAGAACATAGTTCACTGTACAATCAACAAAGCCTGGTTAAAGCTCGGTCATGCAAAAAAGAAATCATATGGTTTTTTTTTTCATAGCATTCTTTTTATTTACATTTTACACATCCTATTAGGAATTGGGATTTGATTTTCTAGAACTTCTAAATGAAAGGTGGGCATCATCATAGCCTAGGTGTAAATAATAATAATAATAATAATAATAATAGTAATAATAATAATAATAATAATGATAGTAATAATAAAATGATTGTACATAGTAAATCTCTCACAGCTGTTCCCCTTTAAAAGAAAACTTTCAGATAGTCATATCATCTCACAAATTATGCCACCAGATGTGGTTGACCATCGCTTTATGATGCCTGTGAGTGGAGCCGCATGTCATAAAACTTGTTAAACCATCGGCATGTTTGCCGTGATATACCACCCAATCCAGTAAAAGTATTGAACTGAGTGTTGTGTTTGAGTCGTGATCCCCGTGCGTAAGCTGCGCGTGTGTCATCTTTGACGTTACCGGCCCGCCTACTGTGTCCGTCAGTGAGAAACACTGCAGCCGCCGCACGGCGGATCCACTGATGCCTGCGTCACGGCGAAGGAAACACCACTTTCACTAACGCGCGTCCTCACTGCTATGGACACCGGAGAGCACTGACCATCCAGAAACCATGCCTACCGCGCTCGGTGGCAAAGAGAAACTTTCTTTTGTCTTCTTTCTGCTTCGATGCGCATATTCTCAGGTGAGAGGATGCATGGAGGAGATAAGGTACCTTACTGATAAAATAAACTAGTTACAGAGGATAAGCTAGTATGTGTGTAAATGTGTGTGATGGCTGAGGAATTAGACTTCTAAGTGTGATGGTGTTGCTTTGCATCAGATTTGTGCGAGTCATTTTCTACAATGCACGTCAGGAATTTTCAGGATAAACAGGAGAATTCTATTTCGTTGCAGAAATATATTTTGTGCTGTAAGTAAGCCTTACATAGTTTGTTGTTGTACAGTTTGCTCTCTATGCTTCAGAATTTCCCTTCAAATCGCCTTGCACAGATGTGCAAAAGTGTAACGTGGAAGAGAACCTAACTTTAGTTGCCTATTATAATTACTTTAAGAATGCAACAGCTGGTTATAGTCATACATGGCTCTATCCTGCTTGTTGCAGGTGTTATGATGGGTTGTGGTTTGGCCTCTGGAGACTTTTACTCATTTGGGTATTGCACCAGAGTAGTAGCTTGCGTCGTCTGTGGGTACAGGACGTGAGAAACACATTTGCACAGATAGTAGCCGGTAAATATAAACTGATGGAGTAACTCAGACAAGTCCAAAACCACGTGGAGCAATAAAATGCTCAATGTTTTTTTTCCATTTAGTCATTATGGCCCCATAACTGCTTTGTGGTTGTAATATCAAACAATTCTCACACTCAGTTTTCTCTCATCTGCACACACAGTCACTCAGAAAGGGACATGTGCATGCAGGCAGCACTGTATGTGGTTTTCCTGAGTACTCACCCTGAACACATGGGGGTCAAACAAGTAAAAAGCATATCACTAAAATTTCAATGGAGTTTTTATTTGTAACGTAGATATCACACAACTGTGGCAAACCAAGTTGTATGAAGTCATTGTTCATCACATAAGAGAAATGGAAATTTAGGATTATAAAATTAACTAAAAATACAAGCTAGATCAGTTTGATAAGTTATAAAGTAAAGATAATAATTGTGTTTCTATTGCTATTTTTGTGCAGTTGTGTTTCCACACAAATTAGCTTCAGAAAGAAAAAGAAAAACAGAGTCCTATAATGACTAATGAAGAAACGTAAAGATGTATATCTGTGAAGCATTAGTAAGATGTTTATGAGGTTTCGTAAGCTGCGAGCTGAGGTGTACATAAAAGGGGTTACTTTGTGGATGCAAATTGAAAGTAGCCGGTTTCAGAAATGGCATCCGGCTGATCTTGTAGGCCTACAGCTGTGATTTTGAAGATATGAGTCATGAACGTGCCTCGGCTCTCACATTTACTGTCTGTGTGTTAGTAAGGGTTACAGTAAAGTGTTTTGAATGTGGCAGGGAAAAACGCGGAAGAGAAATGCAGAGGGTAATTATCTTTTTGTGAGTTTATCTTTGTAATGGAGTGTGCAGGTTCATAATAAGAGCAAATGTTGGTAAAGGAATTTGGCTGTGGTCTACTTATTGTGCATTGCTTTACGCGAGACTGTGCCATATTTGCTCAACAGCACATCATGTGCAAGTGTGTGCTGCATCTTAAATTTGCATCTGAAAGTTGCATTGGAGTGTCACAAAACTCCCTGTTAGTTTTCACTTCCTGTCCCGCCTGGTAGTTTTAAATTATCTCTGTCCTTCGGTTTGTGCAGGTAACAAGGAGCAAACACAACCACTGTGCCAAAGATCTTTTAGAGGTAAGGCGTTACTTCACTTACATTATGATTTTATTTTTCGGAAAACACCTTTGTCATTGTCTGAATCACCTAACGGTTGATTTTTTTTTGCTGAGCAGAATTTGAATAATTTAAGAATAGACTACATTTATTAGCATGACTGCTTAGGGAAGGCAATAGCTGAGAGAGGGCTGCAAATAACTACTGGATTCATTAATTGGATCTTTTTTTTTTTATTATTTGATCACGCATGTCTGCAGATTTCAAAATGAGATCATCAGGTGGCACATTTTGACCAACTGTCTAAAGCTCAGGAAAAACTAAATTAGATGCAAGAAATACGTTTTAAAAAGTAAAAAGTTTTTTCAAAAAAAGAAAGAAAGTGCCCATATATTGGAAAAGATGGAATATTTCACAGTTTTAAAAGAAACAAAACACTTGTGTAACTGTGTGGGCTGCAGAACAGAAGCAATGGAGAGAAATTGAGATATGGGTTGGGAAGGGGCAGGAGGAACATAACAACACATGATGCTACACCTGGGAGAGCTTGTTGTTGTTGGACAAGGAAAGGGTTGAGGGTTAGTGATGTGTCCTTAGTGACTGAGGAAGGATAGATGATAATGAATTGAAAGGATGAGCAGAGAGGAAACACTTTCCCTCCAGGGCGCGCTGTAGTGGGTGGGAATAGGGAAGTTGGGTGAGGAGAAGAGGAGAAGATCTGCCAGGTTCATAAAAATCTTATGAACATATTTCAGTGAGCTCATGCATCACCTCAGATTTCTTTGAGTTAGAGAGATAATTTGACATTTTAAATTAAATCCAATGTTTTCACTACTATATCCACATGTATGCACTCCATAAAACAGATAAGCTTGTTATGTTTGTTGTTATGTGCCTTTGAAGAGGTGTTGTGTGTCCATCTATGTTTTTGCAGATCAGGAACCTGCTGAAAACCAGTTTTTACTGAGTCAGACCCGATTCCTTTTAATCCCAACCTGCATAGAATTGACAAAATGAAAAAATAAAAACCTATTCTTTTGTTAATCATTATAAGAAATAAAGAGTATAGATATAATGAGAATCAGGATTTGCAACAGTACAAATTGCCATATTTAAGTGCTTTATGCAAACATTGGCTAACTCTTTACTGCTGGATGGGACCTTTTAAGGTGATAAACATACAGATATAATGAGTATACAACTCAACTCAACAAAAGGGTACATTTCTTGTTTGATTACTCAAAGATGTCACCAGTCACTGGTCTTAAAGAATCAGATTACAGAGGCAAATCAGTGATATACAGTATAATCACAGTGGTGTCTATGAGGTCTGGTTTGTCTAAGTATGACTTCAGGCAGCTCAAATCAGCAAAGATAATAATCAGAAAAGAGAGAAGCCAGAGCTCAGTGGATGCAATACTTTCTCTGTGTCCCTGCTTCCCCTGGAGTTCTGCAGAAAGGAGTGCAAATAATGAATCAGTTACATTCTCATAAATATTCAGGTGTATTATCATAGTTATCATATCCTCAAATATCTGATGCATTTATAGATGAGCACGTGGATGGCATCACAGTAGCTTAGCTGTGAGCAGTAAGTCACCGTGGACATTTTTTATTCATTGTGTTTCAGTTAATGAAGCTGCAGTTGGTACTGCGGGTGGTAAAGGATGGGTGATGTTAAAGGTTTAACGTGTTAATGTGGTGGGACTGGGAGTTGTGCTGCTAATCTTACAAAGTGGAGGCTGCCAGGAACTGTCAGACTTGTTGGATAGCTTGCTTTTTTTGTTTTAGGCAGTAAAATATTGATTATGCTTCCTGTCAGTGTAGTTGAATCTGTTCAGTAGTGTTCTCAATCCTCTTCTCTCTTGTCTATGCTTCAGTATTTTGAGTGTTGTTTCACTGTGGTGTGGTGGTTAGCACTGAAATAGTCCAGATTTTAAATATTTTAGAGTTTGGATGTTATAAAGGCAAATGTTGCTCCAGAACTATGTCATTATGTAATAACATCTCATAGCAAGGGTTTAGTAATACATCATCACCATGAAGCACATATGAATAAAGTGGAAAAGACCATAGATCGCTTTTGAATGAATAACTTAGTCAAGTAACTGTTTACTTGTCAACAGCGTCAACAGTTACAGCCACAACTAAACCACTGAAACAACTTTTTAACCTATAGCACCAGCTAATAACACTTCCCCCCCAACTGTGACTTGCTGATCTTAGACTGTGTAGATACCAGCACTGTTTCCTGTTATCAATAATGACTGATGGATGGAAACACTGAAGCTTAGTAAAGTCCTATTTTGCTCTTATATGCATTCTGCAGGTGATGGTAATGCACTGGAAAAGTTTTGCTCAATGAATGCAAACCTGTGGCTTTTTCTTAAAATACATAGATCCCTCCTCTCAAAACTGTAAAATTCTGTATCTTATCGAGTGCATTAGATTACAGCGTCATTGCTCAGTTTGTGTCAATGAGCTATGGTTGCATGCACCTGCTCATACATTTGTGCAGCAGCAGCTATAAAAAGGTGGGGTTTTCATTTTACCGCGCAGTGACTGATCACAACCACCTCAAGCATGTCATTCATATCTCTGAACCCTGCAGCAGAAGTGAGCGCTCATTTAAATCCAGACACACTTGCCGTATCGGGGCGGAGAATGGCTGATAATGAAAGCCAGCTGTCGAGCATGGATTTCTGCTCTGCATGTGTGTGAATGAGAAAAAATAAATGGAGAAAAGTTACAAAGTTTAGGATGTCTGTGTGTTCTCTATGTGTGGATTCACCAGTCTCCCTCCCTTTTTACTTCTGTCACACAGGACATGACTCAGTCCTGGACATCCCAGCAAGCCTTAGCGGGTGACCATGCTCAACGAATTCTCTACAATTCCAAGGTTTGCGTGAGCTGTTGCTGTTTGTGTTTGATAATTAAAGGGGAAGTACACATAATTTATACATGGCCTGGTTTGTTGAAATTTTGAAAGGTTTTTAATTAATTAATGCACATGGTCTGCATGAACAAACCAAAAAGTAGCAATCCTTGACCCTTGTGGTAGGCAGAAGATACATAGCATTTAGATGACTGGTAATATATCTGTATAGGGACAAGATAAACCAGTTAAAACTTTTTAATATAGGCCAACATGAATAATAAGCCAATTGTAAAAGGATGTGGTGACTCTTATTACCATAACTGTATTCAGCTCACCTAAGACCACCTCTAGATACTTTTTTTTTTAAATCTGCAGTTGCTTCCTCTGCTTCATAGTTTTTTTCTCTTTCCTCAGGATGCAAAACAGTCCTCTGCACAGCAAAGGCCAAGTACGTGTTTAATAAGACACATTTTCATATTCAAATTTTATTTTGCCAATAATTTACAAGCCCTTTCCTGCTAACGGGTTGACATGTTTGCCAGGTCGGGGGGATGCGCAGCTGCGAATGACCCGTCACCCCCGCATAGCACCTCACAAATCGTAAGTGGGGCTTGAGGAAACACGATCCAACAAGGGTCACCCAACGCCACCCTCTGCTGCAGCTCGTGCAGAGCTTAAAACATACACCACGCACATGATTCATACGCTCATCTCTGTAAAACAGATTTATGTAGCTCATCATCTGAACAGCCACATGGGAAGGAAAGAGTAACAGAGGAGGAGAGCATGAAGCGAAGTAATGCAGCGAGTCAACCAACTCTCAGTGTTTCAGGCTGGAGGTCAGGTCAAAGGTGCCCTTACATTCCTCAGAGCTGTCAGCGGAGACCGATGTGCTCCTGTTTGTTAGCATTTTACATCCTTTTTTTAATGTGAAGCACATGTTCTGGGATGTGCACTAACGGCAAGCCACACATTATCTCACAGCAGCAATCTTTTTAGGCAAGGTTTTACTGATACAAAGTTCCAAGTGAGCATCCCATCTTCTTCTTTTTTCAATGAATTAAGCACCGTCAGCATCACCTTTTATACGCCTAGTAGGATACAGAGATGTTCAGAGGGATGAATGCTAACAAATTATAATACCACAGTATATGTTTTTCATAGTTGTGTGGGGGTTTGTTTCATTGTTTTGGGACGAGAGTTGCAATAAAACATCTACTGTAGAAAGCAAGACAAAAACAACAGAAAAGGCCAACCGGTTATTTACTGCAGCAAGACAAGGAGCTTTGTCTCCTATTTCTCAGAGTGTTATGAACAAAACACAGCGACGTTTTTCACACAAGATGGGACTGATCTGCTCTCATCTCACACAACGTTGTGTCACTAAACTACCTTTGTTTGGTGTGTAAATTACCAAAGGAAAACCACGCAGCTCAGCTTAGACTTTCGGTTATTTTTATGGCAACCAATATATTGAAAGGGCTAGCAACTTTCACAGCGTACTTTCAGTGCTGTTGTTTTCTTCATCTTGTGCACTTTAGATAAAACTGCAGGAGAAGTCAAATGAAGTTGTCCATGCAGTCTGATGAATGTGTGAAAAGGGTTTTAAAGACTGGAGTTACTTCCTCTCACCCTGGAGACATGCTGCTCTGAAACCGTCTGAAACAACGTGCAGGTAGTCTGCACTTTTCTGCACTCACTTGTTGTCATATGAGTGCATAATGCCCAGTAGGGCCTAGCTTTTGAGAAAGGGACCTTACAGAGACAAATTATTTGTCACAGAGAGGGGGAAACAACTGCTGCTCCTGCAGTGTTGAGCTTGGGCAAAATATTTTTTTTCAGATTTTCACTTTTGTTAGTTATAACACATTGGATTGGCGGTCACCATTAAATTCTGTGATTTGTTACCACTTGTTCACAGGATGCTTGCTGATGATCTGAAGCTGAGCAGTGATGAAGATGACACTCAAAGGGTATCTATCTATCTATCTATCTATCTATCTATCTATCTATCTATCTATATATCTATCTATCTATATATCTATATATATATAGATATTTATATGT